>JAJPUD010002541.1:195551-238973 GCA_023553655.1 Myrmecobius fasciatus
CCCTCCCCCTCTCCCTCTCCCTCTCCCTCTCCCTCCCCCTCTCCCTGTCCCTGTCCCTCTCCTTCTCCCACTCTCTTTCCCTCTCCCTCTCTCTTTCCCTCTCCCTCTCCCTCCCTCTCTCTCTCTCTCTGTCTCTCTCTCTCTCTCTCCTTCTCTCTCTCTGTCTCTCTGTCTGTCTCTGTCCCTGTCTCCCCATATATATATATAATTCAATATTGGACTGAAGCATGAGGAAAAAATTCTTTCATTTTTAAAATAGAAGCATAACTACTTTTTAACAACAGCAGGTGTTAAGTTGCCAATTAAAATACAAATCAACTGTCACAGTTAACAATTTGTAATTATGCTTTCCTGATTTTTACTCTATGCTTTTTATTCTGCAAAAGTCCAAACAACCTTAATTTAGATGTATCTTTCCTAACAATTCAACATCGAAGTTCTCTGAGGAATCAATGTTGCTTACCTGTCCCCAGGAATGTGACCAATGTAGGGCTCATGCAATGGCTTGCTGCTGTGACAAAATTAAACATTTAGATCTCCTGTCAGTGCTGAGACTTGTACTTCTGGCAGAATGCAAGAAAGTGTCACAGGGGACCAGACCTGTATGTAGCATGGCCTCGCCTGTCAGATAAACTGGAATATAAAATTTCCTTTATAGTAACTGTTTTTAAGTATGTATGACAATCTTTATTTTGTGGGAAAATAAATTGTGACACATAGCAATATGACATCAAGGCTATAATTTTTAGTACTTAGAAACTTGATTTGTTGTGGGTTTTTATTGTTATTATAGGGTATATAGGTCAACTTTAAAAGGTATAGCAAAACTTCGTGATGTTGCAAATTTTCTTACTTTTTTAATGGGTAGAAGTAAAACTACTTAAATTCATTTTACTGTGTGGTAACAATAAAAAAATACTAAGTTTTTGAATTTGGCTTGATTATGCCTGAAACATAGTGGGCATTTAAATGTTTTATTATACTCTGATAAAGTATATTGGTTTTGTTTTATAACTTCTCTGACATTTCCCTGCCTGATGAGGAGCTATATATCAAAATTATATAAGGATTTCATGATGGCACTGAGTATTTTTAGCCTAAAAAAAGAGAGAAGACTTTAAGGAAACATGGCTACTACTGTCAAATATTTGAAGATATATTTTATGGAAGAATGATTAAATTTTGTTTAGGTACAAAGGACAGGAGTATGAACATTGGGTGGGCATTGTAGCCTTAGTTTGATATACTCAAAAACTTCTTAATAATCATAATTACCCCAAAGTAGAATGGGCTGCTTCCAGATATACCTTGTTCCCCTTCACTGAAAAATCACAGGATAGATAACATGTTTGAAATCAACATTGTAAATAATATTCTTTTTCAGTTACAAATTGGAAGAGGGGATTTAAATTCTTTTTAATTTTAAGATTCTGACTTTATATTTTTAACTTATTCTAATTTATTTGACTTATTTGACTTTTTATTTGAGTTCATTCTAGATTAATTCATTTTTGTTTTCTATTAAAATCAGAAATAAGTGACTGACTATAAGCTTCCTAAGGTCAAAAGGCACTGTAATCTCTAACTGTATTGTTCATAGCACGAGGTAGCATGCCTTTCACTTAACAAACATTTTTTAACTAATTATTGAATGACATATTAAATATATGTGGTACTTATTTGGATCATCCGTCTCAGACAATTGACCTTGATTGTTAATTGACCTTGAGGTCTGGTATTTATAAAGCATTGAACCAAAAGCAGGCACTCAGAAATGGTTGCATAACATACACTGGAAAATTAAGTGACACATTAAGCCATCACTTCCATTGTTGATTATATTGACACACTGCATTATTTTAATCTTAATTAAAAATAATTGTGCTGTGTGTCCTTTTTAGCCCTTAATTAACATAATCTCTTCAAAATTAAAGTGGCAGCAAAATAATACATTTATAATTTATAGTATTAATAGTGGCCCCAGAGGATAGACAATACTGTAATTCCCTTGTAGGACTCCACTGATGTTACACTGCTGATGGAACACCAATCAACCTGAGAATGAATAATAAACAAAGCTTTGAAGAAAGTGACTATCTCACAGTTATTGGTGGTGGTTTTTTCCATAATATCTGATCTAGAATATTTTTTCTTCTGTGGTAGTCTATATACTGTATAATAGTGAAACATTTTGTGACTGCATTATTAGATAAGTAACAATAATATCTTTATAAATAAAAAAGGACAATGAAAATGTCTAGCTCATTAATGATGAATATAGTGAAGAAAAAGTATAGGTCAGCTATAAAAAAGAATAAAACAGCAAGCCCTTGAGCAGTTTATAGATATGCTAAATGACTTTTGCACAAATTATTTTTATGCATTTGTTGCCTAAATATCTATACCTATATCTAATTCAAAATGATAGAAATTGTTTAGCTGTTACCTTTGAAAGAATTATATTATTAGAGAAAATAATAGATTTACCTTCTTCATTATGTTTTTCTGATACTAAAAAAGATTGTACCTTCCAGGATCACATATCAAATATAGGTGAGATCATGTGCTTCTAGTGCATACTGGATGGAAAATGGCTGGGATTTAAAATATGTCACTGATTCCTCATTTTACTTTACTTGGCACTTGTAATTTTACTAACAAATTAATACCTTCTAAAACTCTTATTAATAAAGAGAAACAACATTTCTCTGTTGGGTAGAAGTAAACAAACTATAATAAGTATTTCATGTTCTATATCTATTTGTACTGCTGATTAAAGAATATTTGGGAATGAGATGAGATTTGTTGCATCAGCTTTTACACTGCTTCTATTATTTTTAAGGACAAGATTAAGAAGAGGGAGGGTCCTTGCAACAGAATTTAGAAATAGACTCATGATCTGGAATTAAATGAAAATTATAAGGAATATTCTAAGCCTATCATAAATTTGTATAGGAACTTTGACTTAAATCAATACTTTACAAAGAGCAGTGAAAAGATTAAATTCAAGTATTATATCTTTCTGGCTTCTTTGTTCTGCCATGGTAGACACATTGAGCGTTAGTCTCAGCATTTATACTAGTCTTCCTTTGTCAGTCTGACAATATTCCTAGATCTTAACATATGGGATCCTGGAGCCCAGAAAATTGCTCTTTAGAATTGAAGGGTAGCAGATGACTACCCTATCCCCACCCCCATCATGTCTTAGCAACATTTGCAATACCATTGTGTTCACAAATTTTATTTAGCCTTTTTAAAAATAGTATTTTTCTCCCAATTACATGAGAAGACAATTTTTAACATTCATTTTTACAAGATTTTGAGTTCCAAATTTTCCTTTCTCCCTCCCTTCCTTTTTCTTTTCCAAAAATGGTAGACAATTTGATATAGGTTATAAATGTGCTATCATGTAAAATGAATTCTCTTATTAGTCACAGTTGTGAAAGAAGAAACAGATCAAAGAAATAAACATGAAAAATAATAAAATGGAAAAAAATGCTTCCATCTGTATTGAGAGTCAGTTCTGGATTTTCCTTTGCGATTTCTTTGTATTTGTCTTGGATCATTGTGTTGTTGAGGAGAACTGAGTCTTTCATCGTTGATCGTTACTCAATATTGATTTGTTGTACATGATTTTCCTGGTTTTACTCATTTCACTTTGCAGCAGTTTAAATAAGTCTTTCCAGTTTTTTTCTGAAATTTGCCTTTTTGTTATTCCTTGTTGCACAATAATTTTGCATTACATTTATATACCACAACTTGTTCTGCTATTTCCCAATTGATAGGCATCCCTTCAATTTCCAATATTTTGCCATCACAAAAAAAGAACTGCTTTAAATATTTTTGCACATGTAGGTCCTTTTCCTTTTTTTAATCTCTTTGGGCCTTGTAGTATAGTGTAGTTTAGTGTAGTATAACATAGTATAGCCCTCCTTGATATGGGAATAATGTAATTTTCTTGCCAGTTACATATAACTATATATTTAGAACTACAAACTGTTTAGATCAATTCACAACTCCAATAGTGCATGTATCCCACTTTTCCCACATCCTCTCCAACATTTATCATTTTCCTTTTTTGTCATGTTGTCTACTCTGATTGTTGTTTTAATTTCCATTTCTCTAATTAAAAGTGTTTTAGAGCACTTAGTCAAAAGTATAGAGATAGCTTTGATTTCTTTGTCTAAAACCTATCTATTCATATCATTGACCAGTCATGAATTGGGGGATGGAATGCATTCTTCTAAGTTTGGCTAAATTTTCTATATATTTGAGAATGAGATTTTTAACAGAAATACTTATAAAAATTGTTTCCTAGCCTTCTGGTTTCTTTCTAATTTGGGTTGCACAAAAGCTCTTTATTTTAATATAATCTAAATTATCTATTTTACATTTTATAATGCTCTCTATAACTTGTTTGGTCATGAATTCTTCCCCATATATTTGGCAGATAAACTTTCTTTGCTCATCTCATTTTCTTGGCTATATCATTTACCCATGTTGATTTTATCTTGTTATATAGTTTGAGATGTTAGTGTGTAGCTACTTTGTTTTTTCTAGCTTTATAAAATATTTTTTTGGAAATTTGATTGGTATGGCAATGAATAAGTAAATTAGTTTAGACAAAATTGTTATTTTTCTTATTTTGTCTCAGCCCATTCCATAAGCAATTGATGTTCTTCCAAGCGTTTAGATCTGACTTCATTTGCATGAAATGTGTTTTTTAAATTATGTTCATATAGTGGATTTGTCTTGGCAGGTATCCTTCCAAGTGTTTTCCTTAAGGAAAGTAAAGAAAGAGAAGTTATGGAAGGAAACAAGATGAGAAGTTATAAAAAGAAAAAGGAAATGTGCATGAATTTAGTGTTAATGAAATTGAGAGATAGTGAATATATTCTGGGATTTTTTAATTCTACATCATAAAGTTTTCTGAGATCTTGGATTCAATCAATATCACATAAAATTTTGTAGGAAAACAATGTCAAGTGAAAAAAGATGAAATATGAAGAATTTATTTAATCCTATTTGATTTAGTGGTTATGGTCATTAAATGACTGAGGAGCATGTATTTGGCACAGTGACTAGAGCACTAGAATTGAATTAGGAAGACAAGTTCTAATATGATATAAGACACTAGCTATGTGACTCCAAATCACTTAATCTTTGCCTCAGTAAAAGGAAAATAATAGCACCTATTGCACAGAATTGTTGTGAATATCATATGAAATAATATTCAATAAAGGGTTTCCTGTAGTATTGACACATAGTAAGGATATTTATCCTTAGTTATTATTCCACTAGATTGATGAAGACAGGTTAGAAGAGGTTGGAGCTGATGGAGACTTACCAATACTATAGGCTACTGGACAGTATAATAAACTACTTTTTTCCTAGAAACTGGTCAATGAAAAAAGAAAGCATGATTTTTTTGGAGGAGCCAAAACCCTTAAGTGAAATGTGTTTTTTTTAATTGTTGATATAGAGTACAGAGAATATTTAGAGGCAAAGCAGAGTGAGTGGACAAAGAGAACTTTAAAATGCATATAAGAAAGGTGATGATTGCTATATCAAGATCTTAGAAGAAACAGAAAGTAATGATATAAAAACACAAGTGGAAGAGCTAGCTTTGAAAATCTAGGTTTTTATTTTTTTTCTGTAAGGATATTAGACATGGGTAGATATAGAAATCATGCAATTGAGATAGCTTGAATTAATTAATCATAACTTTCTTAACTAGGGAGAAGCCAAGATTGCTAAGAACAAAGACAGGCTTTATTTTTTGAACTTTGACTTTTAATATGCCAGGAGAATAAATGAAAGATCTTAAATGACTTCTCATTTTTTTCATCTTGTCCACAAGGAAATCATATTTTGTCAGAAATATTAATAAAATCTTGATATGTTCAAATTATCTTGATTTAGAAATAATTTCTTCTAAGTGATATTAAGTATATTCTTTTAGATGTGCAGATTATTTTTTAATGACAGCTAGTTGACACTAAGCCTTAAGTTTTGATTGAGTTTAAAGATTGAGTTCAAATATAACCTTGGTTACTTTCAAACTATATAATTTTGAACAGGTTACTTAAACTCTGAATAACTCAGTTTGCCCAACTTAACTATTTCTAAAACTATTTTGTTAAGTAATAGTATAATGTAAACAATAGTTGAGTTTCACCAGGCCCATAACTTTGGCAAGTAACAACTTAAGACAAAGAGTTCTTATTGATAAAATGTGTGGGTTGGACTAATTGATCTAAAGGCACCTTTCTTTTCTAAAATCCTATGATTTTACTTCCTTTTGTGCTTATTTTCTTAAACTACTAATACATTAGTAATTGTTATTTATTTTATTAATAGCTAGTCATTTTAAATTGAAGAAATGGCTATATTTTATTTTTAAAATGATGCAAGTAAGCTTTATCTTATAATGAGATTTTATTTCTCTGACAAAATAATTTTAGAACTATGTTTTATTAATTTATATGTTCTGCACCATGGAGACTGGTAAAGTAATATCAGTCAAATCTGCCATTTGAGGACCATATTTTCAATAGATATGTATGGTTCTTAGTCATGTATTTTAATTACAATTTGCATCTTTTTATATTTTTAATGACTTATTCCTAGAAAAAAAAGATACTTTGTATTCCTCTGAGGAGGCAATGTGATGGACAGGATGTCAAGGATAATTAAAAATAACAATAGTGAAAAGCTAGATAGAATATTGTATATCTATAATAGGGCATTCTCACTGGAAATCCAAAATTGACTGTTTTCTACTTATATTCTGAATACTGATCTTTAGTGTGTTTCACAAACTTGACAGCATTTTGTTTCTCTGGCACCCTGATTTATTGGTCTATGGCAAAGAGGTCAAGTATTTAAGAGTCTCCTACTGATTGAGCTGTTCTGATAGTTTTAATGTAGATTTACTGTTTTGAGACACAAATTGTCTCCACTTTAAAATTTGGCATTCTCAAATGTGTTCTCTTTGTTCTATACTCCCTTGACAGTATGAATCAATCTGCATGGGTTAGAAAATTGACATTGCTTTTAGTTTAAAAATTAGCATATTTCTAAAGAAGTGACTGAGGATCTTTGGTCAGTTTCCATATAACTTTCAGCAATCCTGCTTTTTATAGATAGTGAATATGATGAATTGTACTGTTGTTCCTTAACAACAAATTAATGAATATTCCAGTGATTCATAACATTGGGTTTTGCTCTTATTCCGAGGTACTTATGTGTAGAACAGATGCTAGACCCACTTTCCCAAATTAACTAATCAGAGGCATGTTCAGGTACAAAGAAAAAGCATTATTTAGTCCCTGCAGGGAGAGACCCAGCGCATCCAGAAGGCATCCCAGCTTCCACCATGTGCTTGACCTGAGCAATAAGAAGTGGAACACCCAGGTAAATAGGATTTTCACTAGATAGTGTCTATTTCTTGTGGGTCATATCACTTTCTGTAATTTCACTAACTTCATGTAACTTCCTGCATCCTAGGGTTCGAGGCCTGATATTCTAGCTCTGGGAATAGGGATCATGTGAATTAGGCCTAGTTTCATAAACTAATCTCATAAACTAAAAAACTTCATCTGATCAGTCCCATTGATTTAGGTCATATTGATATTTTAAAAGTGGCTTCATAGAATTGAGTAATTCTTCTTCTCTCCAACTCTATCCTGTTAATCTCCCAGGTTTAAAAATATAGATTCTTTCACCTCATATTCAACAATTTCACAAATCCTATTCATTTCTATTTCAATAGCTCATGAACCTATTAATATTGTTTTTCTCCCATTTTAGTGCTGAGGTACCTCCTTTTTAAGCTTCTTGACAGGTATTTTGAGCCACCCATCTAATGTGTAGTAACTGGTGTAATATGTTCTTAACATATGTTTGCTGGTTGACTGAAGGTGTCCCTTGTTTGAGATATGCCCTACTTATCTCCTATTCTAATCATACATATCTTAGACCTATTTTTTCCAATATTTGCATTTAAGTTATTAGCAATTTGCTGAGCCCTATTTAAACCCACTATAAATCACTCCGTTGCCTTTTGGTGATTCAGTTGTTCAGTTTTGCATCTGCAGTTCTGAATATTTGGAGATTTTGGTGTTTCATGGTTTGTAACGATATAGAATTAATAGATTGTTGGTTGTTCCTGAAGGAAACTTGGAGTCACTGAACATATTGTTCAATTTCCCAAAGGCAATGCATCCTGGTTTCCCTATTCTTCATTCTTTTTTTAACTCAAGTCATTATTCATCTGAAGTGTCTGTCCATGATACTGATAGAATAATTCTTTGGGCTATATATATAACTATATATCAGACTGAATCAAAGTAATAGTGGTCATCCTGAAATCTAACATTCAACTATTTAGATTAATTATTAATTTCATTTAGGAGGCTGTTTGGTAATCTGGGGCTCAAACAAGCAGCACAAAGTCCATCAGTCTGCATATGAAAGACTTCTCTTTCTATAATAAACCACTCTTTCATTAAAACTCAAGTCAGTCAGGACTCCAAGTCAATAAATCTTCATTCTGGATGGCTTCTATAACTATGTATATGCCATTAATGAACATATACCTTCCTATTTGAAGCTATACTTTATATGAATTATCAGAGATTTAATTGGCACAAAGTTATATCTGTTGTGGAATCTGTCAGTGAATCTTGAAAGATTTTAACATATGAATGAGAGATATATTGAAGGAGAGAGCTTTTGAGAATACATAGAATTTTTTTCCACAGGAAACAATCAAATATAAAAGAATTTGGATAAATTGTGTATGATTAGAAAAATTGTGCCTGTTTTCTTCTATTGCTATCCAATATATCTCCAATAAATATGAAATTATATTCAAAATCATTTTAGAGAGCTGAAAAGGTAAGTATCTGATCCATTGACCATTGATTTCTTATCAACTGTATTTTTCAGTAATAATAACTCATTATATTTTCCCATAATCATTTGATATTTTCCCTTCTCTGATGTATCTTGACAAATTTTTCTCTTTGAACTAAAAAACATAACCATGCTATCATGGACTTGTCCATGTATACTTAATTTAGTTTAATTTTCACAGTGTCATTTATTCTTCTTAATGTGTCATATTTGTTGCTCTAAAGTTAGAGTTTGAATATTTTGGCTTCCCTCTGTTAAGTAGTAACATAGTATAAGAAATATTAAGAGATGTCTTCCCATATTTTTCACATGTATACTTTTAAGATTAGCAAGAACAATTTTTAGTATGTTTATATTATTTATTGATTCTCAGACATTATGAGAGCCTATATTTTCAAGGAAAGTAATGATATATTTGAGGTGCTAAATCAGTTAAGGATATTGTATAAATGTTTAATTAACAGACAGAAAGATGTGGAGACATTCAAATAATTAATCTAATTGAAACTTATCTATATACATGACTTTATTTAAATGACAGAAGCATGGTAACTGAGATTTAATAAGGGATTGTAGAGATTTAATAAGGTATTTTAGACATTTAAGTAAAGAATGGGGAAAAGAAAGTAGCAAATGATTACTACTGAAATTAAGTGTCTCCTTCCCTCCTCCTATGGAAAAGGGAAAGGAAGACAGAACAAGGTTGAAATGTCTTTGATTCTATGTAAATGACTATCTTGTGATGAGTAAAAAAAAAAATTTCACCTCTGCCTTATTAATATGTGGCATTGTAAACACTAATACATCTAAAAGAAATTACCAATCAGTCTTTAATGATAAAAATGATTGAGACCATAAATCTTTTATTTTTCAATATTTCACTATGTATTCTTCTTGGGGAAATATGGACAGGTGACAGAAATATCATAGAATTCAATGACCAGAACAATAAATGCTCCATATTATAAGCACCACATCTAGTTCATGGAGAATATTCAATAGCAGTATTTAACAATAGCCTTTTTATTGCTTCCTCTGAGTGTTTGCTGCCCAATTAATTAGTTCAGTAATTAGTATTATAAAAATGAGTAATACATTGTGATGGGGAAGTGAAATTAAAATGCCTTATTATTTTTTGTTTTCACACATTTCTATTTCTATAGTTCACTATGCTGCTGTCTTAAAATTGTTCATAAAAATATGGATTCTGTATATTTTAATCCAATAAATTAAAGGATGCTAGTTAACAGTTTTATCTGCAAAAGTTATGCAGTACTTTCTACACAACAATGGTATGGAGTAGTGACTAGTGACAAAACTTTAATTTATGATTTATTATCACCATTTATTAATTGAAGAGTCTGAAAACAAAGATTTTAAGAGAATAATTCAGTGTTATATAGCAATGACCTTAGAGTCAAAAGGCCTCACTTTAAGGTAAAGTTTTAAGATTTGTTAAGTTTTTTTTTTTCATTACATTGTGCTGCTTCTGAAGTGTTTTAGAATAATAATAAGTAGAAGAAAAATAGATTTTTAAGTCATTTGGAGGATTGCCTATCCAAAGGAAGCATACATTGATGTCTGGTATATAGTAAGTGTGTATTAAATGTTTGGGGAGTTAATAATCATTATTTTAAATAAACTTCACATATAGTTAGTATTTGAATTGCTAAAAATAAATAAGATATCATTAAGTTATAAATCAGAACATTCAAGTATAATTTATTGTTTTGTTGTTTTTATGAAGATTCAAATCTCTCCTGATAACTACTTGTGGTAACTACTACGTCTTAAGACTTTAGTGAATGGATTTCAGAATATGGTAGCTCCCATGATTTGCAAAGGAATACAAAATTACTCAATTAGATCTTTAGAAAGAATTCATTTGCCATAGTGATTGGATTGGGGCAAGGAAGAGAACAAGGGATTATAATCTGTGAACAGATCAAATTAATACAGCCAGAAGAATGCATGGTGTCATACACATCGCAGAGAATGGAAAAAAAATCTTTGATAGCTGATAACTTAATTATCTTCCACTATCAGTTTGGAAGGGCTTTTAAACATGTCCAAAATGTCTACCAAAATTTTCAGCAAGAGTGACAACAGATTTTTAAGTAAGGATAAAAATGCAGCAGTCTTTTTGGAAGAAGATTCTGACAGACTATGATGCATTACCTTATTTTAGTTGCTCACATGACAAATGTACTTGATGAGTCTTTCTTCTTGGGAATAGTTCAGCTTATCCAGAGGCAAAAGTTGAAAGAAAATGAAAACTAACTAGTAATCCTAAGTGTAATATATCAGCATTTCTACAAAAATATGGTGGAAAACCTTATCAATTACCATTTATGTCAACAAAAAAACCCACTTCATTGTCCCTTCATGATATAACCTCATCTTGAGTATTTATTTAGCTGACCTTCAAAAAAGGCAATGCAGACTACAGCATGGCTTGCTTCCACATCCTTCTTTGATATTTTTTATGACCTATCCATTTGTAAAGATTTGTAAATTGTAAAAATTAAGTTGTAAAATTGTAAAAATTTTAAAAATTGTAAAACAATTGTAAAACATTTTTTGGATCACCAGTTACTATGAAGTGAAAACTAATTATATCTCTAGCCATTTATCCTTCTTTAAAGTACTTAAAATTAATAAAGCTTTCAAAAATGTATTAAAAATCTTAGCTCGTGGTCTATATGAAAACAAGTGTAATTTGATGAAACTAAAATTAGGGAATTATTTTGTGGTTTAAAATATTAATACATTTGTAATTTTGGAGAAATAGGAATTGATTGTTAGGGTTCCAGTATTCATTTTCTGTTTAAAGTTAGTTTGTTGGAACGGACAAAATTTGTTCTAGTTGTGTATAATTTCTTTTGTTACCAGACATGATCTGAAAAATCTATTACTGGTACAAAATGTATTTACACATTATTTTTCATGTTATTTTTTGAGGACAGGTTGAAAATATGCCTTTTAGGTTTCACAATTTAACATAAAGCAAGTATTTAAAGGCAATGCTGTTTTGTCACTGCTAAGAAATTAATTGCAGAAGGATTACATTTCACTGATTTTTTTTTATTTCTCTCATCATATGTGCTCTATAACACCTTCTGGATTGTGCAGACACTCTTCTTTTCATCTTTCTTATGACAGATTAAATTGCCTGCACTGTTTGTATTTTTATGCTTTATTGTTATACTGTACATTGCTAGTTAAACACACAGTGATGTGTATATAACCTTACCCAACACATTTCTTCTCACACCTTTTTCTGTTAATGGAGTTAATCACCTCAAGTGCTAAACATGCATTTGCATATTTCTGTCTGGCCACTTTTTTTTTTCCCCTGGCAGAAGGTGTTATGTGTTCAGATGATGCACATAGCCTGATAATCTAGAAACAGTGTTAGACTTCCTGAGGGGTAGAATATGTGTGTGTGTGTGTGTGTGTGTGTGTGTGTGTGTGTGTGTGTGTGCATGCATGTGATCAAGTTTGTGTGGTGTAAATATGGAAACCAGTAAGAATAGTTTATTTTAGCATACATTTTGAGAGATTTGGCATTGAAATGGAAGCCTTGACCTGGTCATCTGGGAAATGAATGATTACTTTTTAGAGTCCACTCATTAGCAAGGTTTTTATGTTTGATAAACTTCTGGTTGCATAAGGAAAGTGGATTACAATTTGTGTGGGGAACTGATGATGTATGTGATTGAAATGAGGAGAGAGCTATGGGATTAGTGAAATGAATGCTGAATGTAAGCTCAAAATTCAGTATGCCAGTACATATCTATTGTGTGCCACATATTCATTAGTTTTCTTAGGCAATATCAATTCAGATTTAGGCATGTATAAACCTAAAACAAAGAAATAAAAACAGGGCACTTGGGATAGAAATAAAGGGGAGTGAAAGAATATTACATAACAAACATTTTACCTTTTCATAGATTGTTTTGTAAATGTTGTGTTATTAGGTAACTTGATGTTTGTGTGACCATATGATGAGAAAATTTCTTATAAAGAGGTCATAATGGAGAGACAAGATAACTGAAACTCCAAATATACATAAGTGATCTAGTGTATGAGAAATAAGAAATTATAAAATGGCTTGTTCATTTTGAATTCTATTTGATTTAAATATTTATCTGTTTAGGAATTTTTTTATTAGGTATTTAAGAAAATTAAAGAGTTCTGGGCAAAATCTGAAAATATTTAAGCAGATCTCTAAGGGGATCCAGCTTAAACATTTTAGTCCTTGTAGCTTTGTGGTGGTATTTACATTGTTTTTTCTAGTATTTCTTACTTTCTTTCTGCACTCTCCTAGCAAAGATATTTCAAGATAAGATAAATTCCTTTTTAAAGCAAAATCTTAATAGTAATCTTAATAGTAGAATTTCATATATCAGCCAGTATGTCCAGAGAAATTTTTGAGACATGATATTACATCTACTCCATCCAACAAGTCAGAATTTGATCAACATATTGAACATAAATTTAAGTTCATCTTTGGTCTTTACTATAGCTAATGTGATCTTGGTAATGTCTCTTAAACTCTCTGAATCTCATTTTCCTTAACTGTAAAATAAAAAAATTAGGAAGATGATTTTTAAGGTTCCATATAGTTCTAAATTTTCTGATCCTCTAGCATTACTATGTGCTGTGTATATTATTTTTTTGCAAGATAACTATAAATTTAAATAGATTGTCTTAAGATCTTTGTGAAATCCTTGACCAATGATAATTGGATGAACATGCTATAGAAGTGAGTCATATCCATCTTAATATTTGTAGTATAAATGAAACCAAAAGATAGGGGGGAGTGAAAATTAAATGACTGACAGATTCTTCCTTGAAAAGAATTATAAAATATGTTAAAGAAGTATAGGAAATGAGCTTATTTAGCATGCAAAGGCAACAAGAAGTATCAATTTCATTGTATA
The DNA here is from genome assembly GCA_023553655.1 of Myrmecobius fasciatus. Taxonomy (NCBI): domain Eukaryota; kingdom Metazoa; phylum Chordata; class Mammalia; order Dasyuromorphia; family Myrmecobiidae; genus Myrmecobius; species Myrmecobius fasciatus. The sequence goes on from JAJPUD010002541.1 coordinate 209,417, forward strand.
TTAAAACAATATGAAACAATTGTAGCCTATTCACCAACATCTGTTACAAAAGATGAAAAGCTAGAGAAATTCTATGAAAAACTCAGTAAGATCCTCTAATTTATGTCAGCATATATACCTTAACACATGATGATTTTCATATAGAAGTGGGCACAGTTGAAATGAGGATAAGTGTTAACTTAGGATGAACCACTCTATTTTAAGCCTCCTTTTTGTAGCTAAGCAGTTTCAGAGTAAGTGCTGTTTATTTTTCCTGTACCAAAATAAGCACTTGAGTGGTATATTTTCATTTCTTTTTTTTAAATGCTTTTTATTGAAGCTTTTTAATTGCAAAACATATGTCTGGGTAATTCTTCAACAATGACTCTCACAAAGGTTTCTGTTACAAATTGTTCCCCTCTAGTCCCCACCCCTCCCCTAGATGGCAGGAAGTGCACTACATGTTAATTATGTTAATGACAAATCAAATATATATATGCATATTTCCACACTTATCTTGCTGTGCAAGAAAAATAGTGTCTACAAGAAAAAAATCAGAGAAAGGAAACACAATGCAAGCAAACATCAATAGAGAGCATGAGAATGTTATGTTGTGGTCCACATTTCACATCCCTCTCTCTGGGTGTATATGGCTTTCTTCAGTGAACAATTGGAACTGGTTTGAAACATTTCATTGTTGAAGAGAAACATGCCCATCAGAATTGAGCATCATATAGTATTATTGTTGCCGTGTATAATGATGATCTGGTTCTGCTCATTTCACTCAGCATCAGTCCATGTAAGTCTCTCCCTCCAGGCCTCTCTGAAATCATCCTGCTGGTCATTTCTTATAGAACAATAATATTCCATAATATTCTTATACCATAATGTATTCAGCCACTCTCCAATTGATGGGTATCCATTTCCAGTTTCTAGCCACTACAAAAAGGGCTGCCACAAACATTCTTGCACATGTGGGGTCCTTTCCTTCCTTTAAGATCTCTTTGGGATATAAGCCCAATAGAAACACTGCTGGGTCAAAGGGTATGCATAGTTTGATAACTCTTTGAGCATAGTTCCAAATTGCTCTCCAGAATAGTTGGATCCATTCACAGTTCCACCAACAATGTAACAGTGTCCCATTTTTCCCACAAACCCGCCAGCATTCGTCATTATCATTTCCTGTCATTTTAGCCAATCTGACAGGTATGTAATGGTACCTCAGAGTTGTCTTAATTTGCATTTTTCTGATCAGTACTGATTTGGAGCAACTTTTCATATGACTGGAAATGGTTTTAATTTCATCATCTGAAAATTGTCTGTTCATATCATTTGACCATTTATTGCTTGGAGAATGGCTTGAATATTTATAAATATGAGACAATTCTCTATAAATTTTAGAAATGAGGCCTTTATCACAACCCTTAAATGGAAAGATGATTTCCCAAGTTATTGCTTCCCTCCTAATCTTGTTTGCATTAGTTTTGTTTGTACTTGTACAAAAACTTTTTAACTTAATACAGTCATAATTTTCTATTTGGTGTTCAATTAAGAGTTCCAGTTCTTCTTTGGACATAAATTTATTCCATCTCCACAAGTCTGAGAGGTAAACTATACTATGTTCCTCTAATTTGTTTATAATATCACTCTTTATATCTAAATCATGAACCCATTTAGATCTTTTCTTGGTATGTGGTGTTAGATGTGGGTCAAGCCCTAATTTCTTCCACACTAGTTTCCAATTTTCCCAGCAATTTTTGCCAAATAGTGAGTATTTATCCCAAAAGCTGAGGTCTTTGGGTTTATCGAACGCTAAATTGCTATAGTTATTGGCTAGTTTGTCCTGTGATTCTATCCTATGCCACTGATCGACTACTCTATTTCTTAGCCAATACCAAATGGTTTTGATGACCGCTGCTTTATAATATAATTTTAGATCTGGTACAGCAAGGCCACCTTCCTCAGCCTTTTTTTTTCATTAATTCCCTTGAAATTCTTGACCTTTTTTTCTTCCAGATGAACTTTGCTACTATTTTTTTCTAGATCTGTAAAATAATTTCTTGGGAGTTTGATTGGTATGGTACTAAATAAGTAAATTAGTTTGGGTAGTATGGTCATTTTTATTATATTCACTCTGCCTACCCATGAGCATTTTATGTTTTTCCAATTGATTAGGTCTGACTTTATTTGTGTGGGAAGTGTTTTGTAGTTTAGTTCGTATAGTTCCTGACTTTTCCTTGGTAGATAGATTCCCAAATATTTTATACTTTCAACATTTATTTTGAATGGAATTTCTTTTTATACCTCTTGCTGCTGAACATTGTTGGTAATATATAAAAATGCCAGTGATTTATGTGGATTTATTTTGTATCCTGCAACTTTGCTAAAGTTGTGAATTGTTTCTAGTATTTTTTTAGTTGAGTCTCTAGGGTTTTCTAAGTATACCATCATTCCATCTGTAAAGATGGTTTCCTCATGACCTACTCTAATTCCTTTAATCTCTTTTTCTTCTCTTAGTGCCAAAGCTAACATTTCTAATACAATATTAAATAGTAATGGTGACAGTGGGCAGCCTTGTTTCACTCCTGATCTTATTGGGAATGGTTCTAGTTTGTCTCCATTATATATGATACTTGCTGATGGTTTTAAGCAGGTGATTCTAATCATTTTAAGGAAAAGCCCATTTATTCCTATACTCTGTAGTGTTTTTAATAGGAATGAGTGTTGGATTTTATTGAATGCTTTTTCTGCATCTATTGAGATATTCATATGATTTTTCTTAGTTTGGCCATTAATATAATTGATTATGCTGCTAGTTTTCCTAATATTGAACTAGCCCTGCATTCCTGGTATAAATCCCACTTAGTCATAATGTATTATCCTGGGGATGACTTTCTGTAATCTCATTGCTAACATCTTATTTAAAATTTTTGCATCAGTATTCATTAGGGAAATTAGTCTATAGTTTTCCTTCTGTTTTCACTCTACTTGGTTTAGCTATCAGCACCGTATCTGTATCATAGAAGGAATTTGGTAGTACACCTTCTTTCCCTATTCTTTCAAATAGTTTATATAGTATTGGAATTAATTGTTCTTTGAATGTTTGGTAGAATTCACATGTAAATCCATCTGTACCTGGAGATTTTTTCTTACAGAGTTGGTTAATAGCTTGTTCTATTTCTTTTTCTAAAATGAGGCTATTTAAATAATTTATTTCCTCTTCTTTTAACCTGGGCAGTCTATTTTTGTAGATATTTCTCCATTTCATTTAGATTATAAAATTGATTGGCATAAAGTTGGGCAAAGTAACTCCTAATTATTGCTCTAATTTCCTCTTCATTGGATGAAAGTTCTCCCTTATCATTTTTGAGGCTAACAATTTGATTTTCCTCTTTCCTTTTTCTAATTAAATTAACTAGAGGCTTTTCTATTTTATTGGTTTTTTCATAAAACCAGCTATTAGTTTTATTAATTCAATAGTTTTTTTATTTTCAGTTTTATTAGTCTCCCCTTTTATTTTCAGAATTTCCCATTTGGTATTTAATTGAGGATTTTTAATTTGTTCTTTTTCTAGTTTTTTTTTTTTTAATAGTAAGCCCAATTCATTGATCTACTCTTTCTCTATTTTATGCAAGTAAGCATCTAGAGATATAAAATTACCCCTTATAACCACTTTGGCAGTATCCCACAAATTTTGCCATGTCCTGAAATTTAGCCATGATATTGCTTGGGGATTTAACTTTTGGGTCTCTTTCAGGAGGTGATCGGTGAATTCTTTCAATGGTGATTTTGCCTTCAGATTCTAAAACATCAGGGCAGTTTTCTTTCAAGATTTCCTGGAAGATAGTGTTTAGATTCTTTGTTTCATCATGGCTTTCAGGAACTCCAATACTCCTTAGATTGTCTCTCCTAGATCTATTTTCCAAGTCTGTTGTTTTTCCTAGGAGATATTTCATATTTTCTTTTATTTATTTTTTATTTTTTTGTTTTTGTTTGACTGATTCTGGGAGTCTTATTGAGTCATTCACTTCCATTTGTTCCATTCCAATTTTAATGTATTATTTTCTTCAGTTACCTTTTTTTGCTCCTTTTGTAACTGCCCAATTTGTTCATTGCATACTTTTTCCATTTCACCAATTTTGTTTTTCAGTAAATTGGTGTCTTTATCATGTCTCTTTTGCAGGGCATTATATCCTTTTTGCACTGACCTCACTTCATTTCCCCATTTTTCTTCTAACTCTCTTTTGAGATTCTTTATGCAATCTTCCAATTAAGCCTTGTGAAATAGGGACCAGCTCATGTCTCCCTTTGTGGCTTCCTCTGGAGTTGCTTTACCTTTAGGAACCTCAGGATCTGGGGCCTGCCCTTCTTTCTCTCCCTAGAAGCTGTCTATGGTGAGAGCTCTCTTCTGTTTCTTACTCATTTTTTTTAAAGTTTGGGGTCTGTTTAAAGCCCAGAGAAGCAGCAGCTGTGGCAGTTTGCCCTGGGGCAATTCAGACAACCATCTTCCGGTGCTGGGCCGATTGGGTTAGGACCTTGTGTTTGCAGATGGTTCCACTACCTTTTACAAAAGGCAGATCTGCCAGATCACCTACCTGCAATCAGGGCAGTGTCCCAAGAACCGCAGATAAATTCCCCAGCTCTTTAAAAATCTTCCAGGCTGAGTCTCACCCAGTTTCCTGCCTGCCTCCCGGAGCAGTGTCCCAAATGCCTGAGCCCCTGCTCAAGCTCCTGCCCGACTTAAACAGATCTAGTATGAAGCTTTTCAAAGGTACTTTCTGCATGGAATGTTTTATAATCCAGATATTTGTGTTAAAATCAGTCCAGAGGCTTAATTTTCTGTTTCTTTGAGAGAAGGTCAGAGGAGGGCACAGAGAGTCGTGTCTTCGCTCTGCCCTTTCCCCCACCCCCCATATATTTTCTCAATTCTATATGTATCGCTAAATCTGGTAAACAATGATGTGTGTATATCTGAGTAACTTTAATTGTGTTTGTGTGTGCATTTGTAAAAACATAGTGGAGTCCAAGCTATTTGAGAGCCTTGTTTTCTCTCTCTAAAGGAGCATCTAGATCTGTACTGAATTCAATCTTTAGAGAATTTTGTCATTAAGAGAGACTGTTATTTTTCTTGTGCTCTGCCTCTTTACATTCCTCTCATGCTGGAACCTTAGGTAGAACTATTTCAGGCTGAAATTTAGCTCTTTCGTCTTTTAAAATTATTTATTGTCTATTGATTTAGTAGAAAATAGATGGAAAAGAAATCACAACACAACAAAGCAGAACATTGTCATGTGTGCAGCAGAATGTCAGGGAGGATTCAAAATATAACAATGAATTTCCAGTTCAAGAAAGGCAATATAATTGTGAAAGAAACTATATTCATGAGTGTCCATCTTTTCTTTACTTCCTTGTAGATTGTTCTTTTGTTCTCTGCTATACACTTTTCTTATTTTCTTCCTTTTTTTTCCCTTTTAATATCCCCCCCCATGCAAAGCAGGGCAGACTATTTTTAATACATACTATATTTAATTTTTAATACATACTATATTTAATAGATATACATACACACATGCAGAGACATATATACATATGTACATATATGTGTGTACATATATATATATATATATATACACATACACATTCACGCCCATCCACAGACCCACACACATATACATATATCTATATAAACACATACAATAGTACAACGTACATATATATCCATATACATTCAAATGCATACATACAGATATGTATACACATTTACATTTATGTAAACATGCATCTAAAATAATATAACTGATATGTAATGTAAATTTCTCTCAAGTGAATCTTTAAACTTCAATGTGTCTAAGATCAATGATTATTAGCTATTTTTTAAAATAAATTCGACTCCTGATCTATGTCATAGTGTTTACACTATTTCTACTAAGCCTTCTACTTCTACATTTCAGGTAGAAAACATAAACAATTTGTCCACATTAAGTTCCTTAAAATTAATCTTGGATATTGGTTCTTATATGTTAAATTTTCTCCTGAGTTCTGGTTAAGCTGATTTACAGTGTCTTGAAAATTTGCAAGTTCATTGAATGTCCATTTTTTTCATTGAAAATTATAGATAATTTTGCTGTATAGAATATTTTTGGCCATAAATCTAGAGGTTTTGCTTGCCGGTATATATATATATGATTCCAGGACATGCAGCCTTTTTTATTGTGGCTGCTGATAAGTCCTGTACAATTCTGATTGTAGCTCCAGCATATTTGAATTGCTTTTTTCATGTTTCTTGCAACGATTTCTCTTTCATCTGGGGGTTTTCAAAATTTAGCAATAATATTCCTATGTGTTTTCCACAAAAGATCTCTTTAAGGTGGTGATCAATGAATTATTTTATTTCTACTTTCCCCTCATGATCTCCAGGACAATTTTCTTGGATTAATTATTGTGTTATTGTGTCAAGGTTTTTTTGTTGTTGTTGTTTTGTTTTTGTTTTTGTTTTTTGGTCACAGGTTTCGGGCAGTCCAATTATTTTTATATTTTCTCCTTTTGATCTGTTCTCCAGATCTGTTGTTTTATAAAATGTTTCACATTCTGTTCTCTTTTTTCATTCTTTATATTCTGTTTTGTTATTTCTTGGATTTCTTGGTCTCTTATTGCTTCATTGATTTCCCCAAAACCCATTCTAATTTTCAGAGTTATTTTCATTTTTAAGATTCTGTATCTCCTTTTCTAGTTGGATAACTTTTTTCATAATCTTCTTGTTTTTCTTGTATAGTTTAATTTTCATTTTTTTAGTTTTTCTTCAATGTCTTTCTTTAGATTTTTAAATTCTCTTTTGCATTCTTCTATAAATTCTCTTTGAGCAGGGAGTCATTTACACTTAATCTTTAGGGTAGATGAAGCTCTTTTTACTTCAGTGTTCTCCTCTGAAGATGAACCTCAGTCTTCTCTATTCTCATAGTAAGTTTCTAAGGTTGGGTTCTTTCTTTGCCAATTCATTTTTTTAAATAAGTAAGTGCAGTGGGAGGATAGTGCCTCTGCCTTCACTTCTGCTCTTCCCTGTGACCAGGAACCCCAAACAAAAAGCTCCACCCTGCAAGTGCCTGTAGCCAGCAGTGTCCCTGCTTCACTGTTTTTGTACTCACCAGTGTGCTGTTCTTTCTCACCCAGGGTTGAGTCTCAGCAGCACAGCTGGCCTGGCATTCCTAATCATTTTTCTCAAAATCAGATTCCCAACTCCTCTAGCAGTCTGAGAGGTGAAAGTTTCTGTGGTACCTGCTGAGGCTCTAGATAAAACCAGCTTGCTCCAGGGGTCCCCACTTGATGTTTCTATGGCGCCAGCCTTGAGGTATTTGTACTTCACAGGTGTTAATCCCCAGCCTGGGGGCATTTTTCCAATCTTGTGTTGTACCACAAAGACCTCAGATCTTCTCCAAACCTTCTTGATCTTTCACCAGTCTGTGTTTGCCCTGAGACACAGATTTCTTCTGTTTGTGGGGAAAATCTGGAAAGTTTGAAATTTACTGATCTACTCTGCCATTTTCCCAGAGTCCTCCGTTTGGCTCTAAGGAAGGAAAAAAATACTCAATGTGTGATATAGATCTGATCTAGGATAGTTATTTATTTCTTCCATATCTTATGTAAAAGTGGGGGTTGGTTGAATTAAATCTCTCTGCCCCATTTTTAAGTAGTTGGAAAAAATACTGTGTCCTGAAACCTTAATCAGATGTGAAAACATCTCACTGAATCACCAAAGCAATCAGGCTTTAGACCAAGTGTGAAAAAGTCTTTAATTGATAAAAATGACACTACAAAAAAGTATGTTTAGATTGGCTGAGGAAATTTAATAATTCCTGGGGGTGCCTGAATAAAATGGGAGGTAGTTTGGAACTTGAGAGACTTGAGCAAATGGAGAAGGAAAACCATTGTAGTTCAAAACCTAAGAAGAATATATGATGTAGTGTAACAGAGCAGTGACCTTCAATCTCTTTCTCTTCCACTCAGCCTCTCAAGTAGAGGAAAATATCATTCATTTTAGAAGTCTGGAGGACTTCACATATTCCCATTAGCATCCTCACAGCATCTCCGGATCAGCTGGTAGTTGAGTCTTTATCAGAAGTGAAATGCAAACAGGTTACATATCCTAGACACTATAAAAAGCCCAGCTGAAAAGCTTCACTCTAACAATTTGGAGCATTTAAGCACTAGAAGCTTGAGTTGCTTTTTTTTTTGCCAAGTGTGTTCTCCAATCATGAACTTATTTTCCCCTGGACTCTTATGGACTGGTGGAAAGGTATGCCACAGAATTAGAGAGGACATGTTTCTTCTAATAACTGTTTATATTACACTACTTAAGTAAATAATTCTTTATAAATGCTTATAATGTCTGATAGATCAGTTGATATAGATAATAATCATAATACCATTAGGAACAACCCCTCAGAAATGTCTCTAAAGTCCTGAAAGGACATTGCTAGCCTTCCTTTGGGAATCTTATTTTTCCTAGTTGTTATAGTATAATCATAATTTCATGGTTAGCATAAAATAGTTTCCTCAGAACATGTAATTTCCTAAAAACACAATTCATAAACATGAGTGGACAAGGACATAAATAAGTAGTATTTGATAACTACTGTTATACTATTTTTGGATAACAATATTTAAAAAAAACAAAACATGAAGACTGTCAAAAAAGCAATTCACCTTCACTCTCTACTGTCAAAAAACCTCCCTGAATTAGTCTATCTTCTGATTAAAAAAAAGTCAGAAATTGTTTTCAATCACCTTTATATTAGTGGCCATTTTTCCCTCTAAGAAGCACAAACACCACTTTAGTAGAACAGCTGATTCTGACTAATGGAGTTTCTTACTTTCAAAAAGTTGTTTCTATGAAAGTCTAGAAGTGAGCACCTCAGCATCATTGTTTGGGACCTATGCTCTGATAAAGAAATATAAAACAGAGAAAAGCAGTTAGGTACCCAAGACCCAGACTTATGTTTTACTGGGTAACAAAAAATATTTATATTGTATGTAAAAATGGTCATGGGTCCAAGAAAAGAGAAAGATCTACTTTTTTTTTCTTTTTTGTGGGAAGTCCCAGGAAGAGAGAAATCCATGACATTTGAGGGACAAAGTAGAGAAAGAGTGTGAGACAAAGAAAGCTAGGCAGACAGATAAGATATAGATACTGACAGAGAGACAGAAAAACTGAGACAATTAAAAAAAATAAAAAAAAATGTCTTTCCATTTTAAACTGATACATTGACCTTTCCCCGATAGACACACAGAGAACATAAAAAAAAAATAAATAGATTAGATTCTAACAAAAATACAAGATGTTACTTTGGAATTTATAGTCAAAATGTTAATTTAATAGAACAAAGATCAAAATCAATACAATGCTAGAAGAAAAATAAAAATGAGGAAAATGGTACAGTTTAAATTTTAATAAGTAAAACTGGTTGTTGATGTTAAAAATGAAATATTTGTTAAAGATCTGTATGCTGTTTATTTTCCTACACATTATAAATGTGAGTGGAAAAAGTTGCATTGAGATTGTGATGCAAACAAGGAATAATTCTGTGCTGTACTGATATTATCATAAAGTGAGGAAAATTAACAAAAGCCCCCAGATTATTGTGTGGCCTACTGTGATGAACTTAGATGAAGATATACAAGAATCACAAACGATAGGTAGGCAGGTATTATATACAAGAGTCACAAAAGATAGATAGGCAGGTATTATATTGACATCTGGATTGTTATCCAGAAGAATGACAATATAAAACAACATACCAAAACCTATCTGATGCAACTTAAGCAGTTCTTAGGGAAAATTTTATATCTCTAGATAGGTATATGAATAATACAGATAAAGAAGAAATCAGTGAATTGGGCATGCAACTAAAATAGCTAGAAAAAGAACAAATTAAAACCCCCAATTAAATACCAAATTAGGATTCTGAAATTCAAAGAAGAGATTGATAAAATTGGAACTAAGAAAATACTAATAAATAAATAAATAAATGAATAAATAAATAAATAAATAAATAAAAAGAGTTGGTTTTATGAAAAAAAATAGATAAACCTTTGGTTAATTTGATTACAAAAAGGAAAAGGGAGAAGCAAAATAAATCACCAGCATTAAATATGAGAAGGGTGAACTTATCACTAATGAAAAAAGAAATTAAAGCAATATGTAAAAGATATTTTGCCCAAATGTATGAACAGCAAATCTGACTATCAAAATGAACAAATATTTACGAAAATATAAATTGCCCAGATTGACAGACGAGGAAATAAATTATTTAAATGGTCCCATTTTAGAAGAAAAAAATAATGAACAAGCCATTAATGAATTCTCTAAGAAAAAATCTCCAGGGCCAGATGAATTTACAAGTGAATTCTACCAATCATTTAAAGACTAATCAATTCTCATATTATGTCAACTATTTGGAAAAACAGGTAAATAAGGAATGCTGCCAAATTTCTTCTATAACACAAATATAATATTAAAACCTAAAGCAGGAATTTAATTTTGATAAAATAGAGAAAGAAAATTACACACCAAAAATTATATACCAAACTACCTAATGAATAGTGATGCAAAAATTTTAAATAAAATATTAGCAAAGGGATTACAGTAACTTATCAAGAGGATAATATACTATGACCAAGTGGGATTTATACCAGGAATGCAGGGATGGTTCAATATCAGGAAAATTATTACCATAACTAACTACATCAATAACAATACCAACAGCAATCATATGATAATCTCAATAGATGCAGAAAAAGCTTTTTACAAAATACAGCACCCATTTCTATTAAAAACCCTAGAGGGCACAGGAATAAAGGAAGCTTTCCTTAAAATAATAAGCATTATTGATCTAAAATAAATAGCCTTGCATTACTTGTCATGGAAAGAAGCTAGACACATTCCCAGTAAAATCAGAGATAAAACAAGGATGCCCATTATCACCACTATTATTCAACATTATTCTAGAAGTATTGGCTTTAGCAATAAGAAAAGGAAAAGAAATTAAAGGAATTAGTATAGGAAATGAGGAAATAAAAGTATCACTCTTTGCAGATGATATGATGATATACTTAGAGAATACTAGAAAATCATCCAAAAATCCACTCAAAACAATTAACAACTTTAGCAAAGTTCCAGGATATAAAATAAACCCTCACATATCACCAGCATTTATATATATATTACAGAACCCATCAGCAAGAGATAGAAAGAGAAATTCCATTTAAAATTACTGTAGACAAAATAAAATACTTGGAGGTCTAATAATATGAATACAATTAGGATGAGCTAATATAATAAAAATGACAATTTTGCCTAACTTGATCTTCTTGTTCAGTGCCATACCAATTAAGTTGCCAAAAAATTATTTTATTGAACTAGAAAAATAATAACAAAATTCATCTGGAAAAACAAAAGGTCAAGAATATCAAAGGAATTAAGGAAAAAAATACAAAGCATGATGGACTAGCAGTACTAAACTTAAAACTATATTATAAAGCATCAGTCATCAAAATCATTTGGTACTGGGTAAGCAATAGAGTGGTGGAGGACATCTAGGTGGTGCAGTGGATAGAGCACCAGCCCTGAAGTCAGGAGGACCTAAGTTCAAATCTGGTCTCGGACACTTAATACTTCCTAACTGTGTGACCCTGGGCAAGTCACTTAACCCCAATTGCCTCAGCAAAAACAAACAAACAAACAAAAAGAAATAAAGTGGTGAATTCATGGAATAGGTTAGATACACATGACATAATAATCAAGAACCATGGCAATTTAGTATTTGATAAACTCCCAAACCTCAGTTTCTGGGATAAGAAATCACTATTTAATAAAAATTGCTTCATAACCTGGAAAATATGTCAGAAACTTGGGCATAGTTCTACATTTGACACACCCCATACCAAAATAAGGTCAAAATAGAAACATGATTTAGGACTAAAGGGAGATGTCATAAACAAATTAGAAGAGCAAAGAGAAGGGAGAAAGTTATGACTAAAGAACTAGAGAACATTATGAAAGGCAAAATAAAGAACATTTTGATTACATTGAATTAAAAAGGTTTTGCACAAACAAAACTAACAGAAACAATATTATAAAGGATGTACAAGCTTGGAAAAAATATTTACAGTCAGTGTTTCTGATAACGGTCTCACTTCTAACATAAAGAACTGTGAAAATTTATAAGAATGAAAGTCATTCTCCAATTGGTAAAAGGTCAAAATACAAAAAGACAATTTTCAGATGATGAAATAAAAGCCATCTATAGTCATATGAAGAAATGCTCTAAATTACTATTTATAAGAGAAATGCAAATTAAGACAATTCTGAGGTATCACCTCACATCACTCAGATAGGTTAAGATGATAGGAAAAAATGATAAATGTTGGAGGATATGTGGGAAAACTGGTACATTAATGGATTGTTGATGGAGTTGTGAAATTATCCAACCATTCTGGAGAGCAATCTGGAGCTATGGCCAAAAGGTTATAAAACTGTGCAAACCCTTTGATCCAGCAATGCTATTATTTCATCTATATACCAAGGGAATCTTAAAGGAGGGAAAAGTACCCACATATGCAAAAGTGTTTATAGCAGCTCTTTTTGTGGTAGCAAAGAATTAGAAAATGAATGGGTGCCCATCATTTGGGGAATGAATGAATAAACTATAGTACATGAAGATAATGAAATATTATTGTTCTATAAAAATGATGAACAAGCTGATTGTAGAAAGTCCTGAACAAAGTGCTGAACAAAGCAAGCAGAACCAGGAATACATTATACACAATTACAGCAAGAATGTGCAGTGATCAACTATGAAAAGCTTGATTCAGTGATCTGAAGCAATCCCAATAGACTTTGAACAGAAAATGTCATCTGCATCCAGAAAAAGAACCAAGGAGACTGAATGTAAATCAACACATGCTATGTTCACTTTTTCTTTTCTGATTTTTTTTCTCTCTTCCATGGTTTTTCCTTTTTACTCTGATTTTTCTCTCCCAGTAATATTCATAGAGCAATGTGTATTAAAAATAAACTTACTGCAATAAAAAAAGCAAAAAGTGAATGTTGAAAATTATCTTGGAAAAATACATATTATTAAAAAAATAAAGTTAACCACAAAAAACAAGCAATTCTGAGGTACCACCTTATACCTCTCAGATAGGCTAAGATGACAGGAAAAATAATGGTAAATGTTGGAGGGGACATGGGAAAACTGGGACACTGAGGCATTTTGGTGGAGTTGTGAAATGATCCCACCATTCTGGGGAGCAATTTGGAACTATGGCCAAAGGGCTATCAAACTCTGCATATCCTTTGAACCAGGAATGCATTGTACACAATAACAGCAAGAATGTGCAATGCTCCACTATGAAAGACTTGGTTCTTCTTAGTGGTTCACTGATCAAAGGTAGCCCCAATGGACTAGAAAGAAAATGCCATCTGCATCCAGACAAAGAACTATGGAGATTGAATGTGAATCAACACATGTTGTGTTTATTAATTTTCTGTTTTTTTCATGTCCCATGGTTTTTCCCTTTTGTCCTGATTTTTCTCTTACAACATGACATATAAAGCAAAGTGAATTAAATTAATTAATTAAGCAAAAAAAAGAAATCTGAATTTTTGGACAAATGGAAAATATGCACTAGTAAAATCATAGATCCATTGAGTATTTTAAAAACAGAAGCAGTGTTTGAACGCATGGATTTTATTTATTATTTTTTTATTTTATTGCTTTTTGCTGAGGCAATTGAGGTTAAGTGACTTGCCCAAGGTCACACAGCTAGGGAATGTTAAGTGTCTGAGACCAGATTTGAACTCGGGTCCTCATGACTTCAGGGCTGGTGCTCTATCCACTGTGGCACCTAGCTGCCCCAAATGTATGGATTTTAGCTGAGCATTTTGGTGTATTGCTTATTTTGTTCTGCTTAGTTCAGTACATTTCAGCCTGTAAAAATCAAAATCAGAAGAAAGTGAAATTCAGAAAAAAATATATATGATATGAATAAATTTGTCCAACTTAAGTGATGCAAATAAACTTGACATCTATGTAGAGTGTGAAAATGACTAAGACATGCAACAGAGATTCTTTACCCTTATTTTTGAAGTTTTCTAAGCTCTGAAAGTCAGAATTTAGCAGCATATGTGAAAACAAAACATGCCAAGTGGAAAAAAACAACCAATTGATTGAAAGGTGTGGTACTTGCTTTCATGGGTATTATGGTGATCTGCAATTGCCTTCTTCAGAAAGGAAAAAACAATAATGCATGGATGTGTGCCTTAGTATTCTTTGAAGAAATGATTTTTAACATTGCAAAACTTCTGCTTTGAAACATTTTTCTTATTGGAATTTTTGTTGCAATAAATTTTTTCACATTGAATTTTTTACATTGACTCCTGAGCAGAATAGAAGTGGTAGTCTATGGGACTGTTAGGGAAATTGTTTAGTAAGTGAATAGGTGACAGGATGAAATTTTATATAGGCTGTGATCACAACATCACTGAACCTCAGGTTCTCTATCAGTAAAATAGAGACCATAACTCTTACACTATCTCACGAGGTAGTTGTAAGAGTTAAATAAGAGAATGTATTGTAAAAGCACTTTGCAGACTGAGTCGAAATGTGATACCACTAATATGAGTATTCTCTAGTTATGTAGTCCACAACATACCCATACCTATCCTGTGGGGATTTATCCAGTATTTACAATTTGGTTGCCTAAGTATGACAGCAATTCACCAGAGAAAATGATATTTTTCTTTTATTTCCAGATATTAAAAGAGCAACTTATTTTGATCTACCCTTTACAAATCAGTTGCTTTAAGATAACTTTTGCATAGTTACATAGTTACAATTTGCTAATATATCTAAATTAATCTAACTTATCATTTAGTGCAAAGTAGAAAAAACCTTTAACTTTATTATATAACATTTATTAACCACTATTATTTTGAGTTAATTTTGTTCCCTGGCTAACTATTAAATATAAACACATAGAAGGCATTTATGAGCCATGATTTTGAGTGGATATAGATCTCATGAATCTAGGGTAGCTTTCTGTGGGAGAACTATGCTGTCAATTTAATTGTTTAGGATGTTGAGACATTTGTACATCTTAAAATCATTTAGGTTCTTCTAGGTTTAAATCATCATTGAATTATGAGACGTTACTAATGGTTTTCTTCTCCAAGTGGTAGAATTCATTGGCAATATTTTGTTAGTAACTATATGTTTTATATTCAAATCTTACAAATCATGAGATCATTATAAGTTGTGTAGTAAAAGCATTAGAAATTATGAAGCATCCATTTCTATTAGACTGCTAAATTTGGACCACAACCTGACAATGTTAAGATCATTTGAGGACATGAATAAATACAGTTGTAGAAATGAAAATAATTCTGAGATTAAATCCCTTTGTCTAAGTATAGTAGCATTTTAAAGCAACATATTTGACATTATAATTTGGAAACATCTTCCTTTCTGACATTCTAATCTCAAGAACTGCCAATCTTCTTATAATTATGTTAATAACTATTTATAATGCACAGTCTCAAAAGAATCCAGAACAGTCTATAAATAATAAACAAAACAACAACAAAAAAATATCACCCCAACCATCTGGAATCTCTGCTCATAATATCAGATGCACCTAGTGAAGAAAAAGATTGGTGAGTTGGGCAACAATAAGCAAAACAGGCCAAAGACAAGAGAGGAGTAATTCATAAGAAATGTTATTAATGTAGTAGTAGAAATAATTGTACTAAAGTTCAATATTCTGAAATGAACTTTTCTGAAAGAGCTATAACTTATTAATAATTGTTTTTCCATTGTTCCTTTCCCAATTTCTTTTGAACTAGCTAAGAAAAGATATGAAACAAAGCTACTATTTTAAATGTGGAAGAAATATTCTCCAGAGAGCTCATAGCTTGCCTAAATCGATAATTATCTGCTCACTCCATACCAGCACTTCAATACTATATTCATTAGAAAATTATTAGCCTTCACATGGAGAATTATATTAAATGCTTTGTAACATTATTGGTTATTAATATATCACTGGCAAGTAAAAGGCAGTTTGACCTCCAAGTAAAGAAGACCCAAATGGAAGACTCTCTTTCTCTGGCACATACATCTATGACTCTAGGGAGCTAATCACTCAGTGCCCCAGGCAAATATCTAAGACTTGTAAATTCAGAACTTTTAACCATCTGCAATAATTATAGTTAAGCTTCTTTACTGGAAGTTCCATGCACTATTGAAATCATAGGTCTATAAAAAAGCCAAAATATTTTTCACCCACTTTTGAAGTTGGTTCTAAATTCATCTTTCAAGTTCCATTTTGAGTTATTGGGTTTTATTTTGTTTTGTGGTTTTTTAAATGTCATTTCAAAGAAAAACATTTAAAGATTCTTTGAAAATATAGTTTCATCATTTTTGAGCTTAGAATTCCATATATGTATGGAAATTTAGTATATATTCTTGAGGTTCTTTAATTTTCAAGATTTTTTTACAATTTGTTATTAAATATGCTGAAAATTCATTGACAAATTTAAAATCTTTAGAAAAAATATTTAGCTTTTCATTTGTACTAGTGATCTAAAATAGTGTCCTATTGGAATAGTTCCTCTTGGAATAGTCACATGGCTATGTGAATTAACCAGCTCTCCTTAGAATGTTTTCTAATATTATTATCAGTAGGTGCAAAAAATATGAACAATTTAAATTAATATATGAAAAAGTATTTTATAGGTTATAGCATTTGTTTACATAAGAATCCATATATCAATTATTTTTATTAATGTCTTCATTCTTTTCATTGGGTCAGGAGTGGCTCCTTCTCTCTCTTCTCTCTTTCCTTCTTTATTCTTTTCTTTTCTCTCTTCCTCCCTCTCTTTTTTCCTTCCTTCCTTCTTCTTTTTCTCCTCCTTGTTTATATCCTACCTTTGCAAACTATTTGGGCTTGCATTTTGCAGTTTTCAGTCTATCAGAATTAGATTCAAAATTATATATGACACTACATTTGTAATATTCTCTACTGATGTTACTAATTTGATTAATCATATGCTATTTAAGCCAGGGGGAAAATGGAATAAATGTTTTAAATTTGTCACTACTACTCTTCTCATTTATAGTAACAGTATTTCAGTATTTCAGCTTTCTAAACTCTGATTCATCTCAATTTGACCACTTTCTCTATGTTGTTTCCTAAATGTAATGTTCTCCTCTCCTTTTTCTGGAGATTCCCTAGACATTTTTCAAAATCCAAATCAAAACTCTTTCCAGATTCCTTTTGTTACTAATCACCTCTAAGGCAGAATCTCTAAAAATATTTTATTTTTTGCCTCTCGCATGTGTCTGCCTTGTACTTCTAATCTCATCCCAAATCTCCACTTTAGAGATAGATATCTGAGACTGTGTCTTTTGGGCTTACTAGATTGTAAGGTCTAGAAGGTACTGAGATCTTGTTTTATCTCAATGTTGTATCCTATTTCAGTGCCCAGAACAGTGTTCTATTTGCATTTTGTTTGTTTTATAGTACTGCATTTAGAAAGTATTATTATTTGAATTTATTGATTATACAGTCCAAAAAAACCTCTCAAATTTGTCACACAAATCATTCTATTGGATTAATGGGAACATTCAAATTGGAGTAGAGTTGAACAGTTTAGAGTTTAGAGTTTAGAAAATTCTTCTAGAATTTTCACTGTTCAAGGAAAATCTCTGAGCTATTTCATGTATAAACTAACAGTATTCCTTATTTTTCTTTTCTTCATTTCAGGTAAGCAAATTAATCATTCCTCAGTGTAACCAGATTGCATCAAGGTAAAGTAATTTAAGATATATAATTATGTCCCAGGGGAGTTGAAGAGTATGAGAAACAAAGAATAAGTGAAAATACATAGTAAAATTCAAGAGTCTTCAAAATTAGAAACCACTTATAGTGGTTAAGACAATAAGAATAAGTTATAAGACTTATAGTCTAAGATAATGTATTATTTTGCTTGAATTTAATATTAATGTTTTTTCTAATGTTTTGACTCAAAAATTTTGTTTTAGAAATATACATTTTTGAGAACATCAATGCTTTTGAGAAATCCAAGTAAATGATGAAAAACAGAAATTATTTGAATGGCAAATCGCTTTTATATGATATGAGTATTTGGGTTTTTTTCATTTGCACTATTTATATACGATTTGAAATGAAAACAAATTCACTTTAATATTAAAAATGAAATCAGATTTTGTAGATAGTTTTGCCAATAAAATACATTTAGCTAAGGATAAATGTTGATTAAATATTGATTGGTAGCATTTATCAATTTAAATAAATGTTATTAATATGGATGCAAAGGGCTTAACTGAAATAGATTAATCATTTTTAAAAGAAAATGTTATTCTATTAAAACTACTACTTATTTTTCTTTCAAAAGAAAAAAAATGTAAAAAGTAAGCAATGCCTTTAGACATTAAGTGTTGATAAGAGAATACAATTTTAAAATATGTGAGATCAGCCTAAATATACAGGTTTTTATGTAATTTAATTTTTATCACCAAAATGTTGTTATGTAGATATTTAGACAAATAAATGAATTATATATAGGGCTGCATTTTTTCAGTTATATAAAGGAATTATGGAACATTGTGCATTAATATGAACATTTACTTCACATTTCCCTGAGCATTAAAACCTCATGTTGTGACCTGAGAATTAGAGGTCAGGGTGCTCATGAATTTGCAATGCTCTTAACACAGCCATGGAGAATTTAGATTCCCATAGAAGAGCAAGAAACAGAAGAGTTGCTTTTGGTGTAGTTTTAGATTATACTTATGCCTTGTAGGGACAGGAAAGAGGAGGGCTTATTATGCTAGCAAACTGTGATTAACACTCTCCCCAAAAGTAGAGCTTCAAAACAGAAATCTTCATCTCTAAGGGATAGAATTGTGAAAGTAAATTGTGTTACCAAAGCAATAAGTGAATTCAGTGTACTCCTTTATGCCAAATCAACAGCACAATCTCTCTTCCAAAAACAATAGGCTCTATATTTGGAAGCTCTTTTTTATTCTTGATTACTAAAGAAAGAATCACACTGGTAATGAATCACACTGGTAATGATAAAGTGGTTTTAAAACTAAAATCCTCAAATTAATATTTTTCATGGTGTAATAAATATGAACATCATAGCTTAATTCTTTAGTTAATTGTTCATTGGGAGGATTGCATAAAACTAAGTTTTGTGAGAATGCCTTCTTCTTTCATTGGAAATCCTTAGAAGAAACATTTAGATTTAAAATGACTTGGTAACTGATAAAAATCATCTTTCACTATTTTAGCTATAAATGTATAGATTTATTAGAAAGAGCTTGGACTTCTCTAAATAAGCTACTGGTTTAATAAATTGCTTTGATAAACTGCACATTTAAATTTCATCAGCATTTAAAATTTATAAATACAATAAAAATAGTAAATTCCACTACTGTAGAAAATCATTATATGGAAATATTTTTCAAATCACATGTGTGTGTATACTTTCATTTTATAAATAATTTAAATTTAGAAAAAAAAATAGGAAATTTTGTTGTCAGTCTTTCTAAGCATATAACTATAGGGCCTAAATATAATATTTTGCACTTTCTTTGGATTCAAAATATACTTTTCATTTCCCTAATTGTACATTTTACTTAAAATTCTTTATTTAATTACAATTTACCCAGAAAAATATTGTATATTAGCTCTTTTTGTTTAAAAACTTAGTGCATTCAAAATGTATCATAATTTTCTGTTGCAACAAAGATTTATGAATATGGCTTATTATAATCTTCTTGATGGTAGGTGCTATTTCATTTTGTTCTTTGTATCTCTAATATATAGCATAGTGGTTTGCCCATAATAGATACTTAGTAAATTTTTTTTGTAATACTTCAAACCATCATTTTGAACACTGATTCTTATTGTCTTATGCAGAATCTGTAAGTTTTAGATTGTATTGAATTATGATGACCATGACTAAAAATATAAATGTAATTTGATATGAATTTCTAATACTTTCATAGAAATCACAAAACTTTTATGACCAATAACCTGGAAACATCATGAAAGCAAGAAAATACCAAGAACTTAAAAATAGGATAATTCTGATTTAGGATAAAGTCTTCTCATAAAAATCAAGATATCAGATTCTCATATAGCATCATTATTCACAAGAGGCATTTCTCCAGAATCACATATTTCCTGTTTATTCTTAATGAAAGTATTTTCCATAGTGTTATCATCTTTAATCCTTTTCGGCTTCCATTCAAACTTAGAAGTTTTATGATACCAATATAATTAAATTTTTCTTTTTGATTTTTGCTTGGTTGCTATTTAGAGAAGTTTCCAAAAATTCCCCCCCCAATTTTTTAAATTATGGTTTCCAAGTACTTACATTTCAGTTTATTGTGTTTTACTTAATGCTAGAATTGCAATCTATGTGATATATAGTTTTCATCCTTTTTATGCTATACTTTGAATCTGAATACCCAGCCATAACATTATACAAATATAAGATTGATAGTTATTTGATTTAACAACATCTGTTGTTGTTTGATATAACCAAGCAGATGCTCTTAAATTAAATGCGACACACAATTTGACTTACTCTCATAACACATAACATGTAGCAAATTATTATCTATAAAGGTCAAAAAAATAACCAGTGGTGTTTATTCTATAGTCAAAAAGCCTGGGCATATTATTTATTAATAATCAGGAGTGCATGTTGAATACTCTTTGAATCATTTTCTCCAACAATTGATATACTGATGTTTATTGCATTCAAAGGCTTTATAATCGCCATCATTTTGGAATGTTTGAGGGGATTCATAGAAGCAATAGAATTGGACATATTAGTCATAATTATGTTATTTCATATATTTGCTGCATTTCAAAAATGTACAAAGTTTTAATGTGGAAAATATACAGTGATAAGACCTACTCTTTCATTGTTTTCCTTCTTATATACTGCAAACTGCTCCAAAAAATCAAAACAATCTTTAAGGGCCTTTATAAATATTAGCTATCATCATCTTCAATATTAATTGTAATGTGTTCCTAATGCTTTTGAAATTAAATGGAGGTATAAGAAGATTCAAGACAATTAGAAAGATAGTATTAAGAAGAGTATTCTAAATGAAGTACTAAAGAAATAATGTATTGAATTATTTTTAAAAATAATTAAGGAATATTCTGGATCTGGAATACACACATAATAATGGCCTATCAGATATCATGTGCCTTTTTCTTAAGGGACATTATTCTTCAAAAAGTATCTTTTACATTAATATTCCTTGTATCCTCTTCCTGTAGGGATATTTTCATGTCATATATCCCAAAATATCTTATGACCTTTTCTATGCAAATGTGAACAATTCAAGGCTATCACACTGTCTCATCCATAATTTCTTAAAGAGACTCTTAACTATTTTGTAGTTTCAAATTTATTTTGACTTCTGTTACTTATATCTTCTTTGAAGTTTGAAATTAACTTTCCCTTTTCCACCATTTTTATTCTATTCTATTTTTATATACATTATTTTTATCTATCCTCTACCAACTGAAATTCAAAAGTATTTTATTTAATAGATGACATATTTGATCAGGAGCATAACATTTCTTACTTATCTTTTTAGACAGATCTACAGAAAGGTTAAAATTACAAACTATTTAAGATTTCTGAATATACCATGACCTTAGGTGTAGTCTTTTTGTATAAAAGGATATCACTAGGTCTTTACTGGGTCTCTGCCCCCCCCCCCAAAAAAAAAAAACCAAAAAAACATAAAAAAGATAAAAGGGCCTCATTTGAAAAAAAAAAATGTAGCTCACCTTTCTGTAGTGGCAAGGAACTGGACCTGAATGGATGCCCAGCACTTAGAGAATGGCTGAATAAACTATGGTATATGAATGTAATAGAATAATGGAATATTATTATTCTATAAGAAATAAAGATCAGGATAATTTCAGAAAGTCCTGGAGAGACTGGCATGAACTGATGCTAAGTGAAGTGAGTAGAACCAAGCGAACATTGTTCACAGTAACAAGAGTGTGTGATGTTCAACTGTGATAGACATGACTCTTTTCAACAGTGAGTTGATTCAGGCCAGTTCCAAAGGTCTTGTGAGGAAAAAAGCCATTTGCACCCTGAGGGATGACTGTAGGGACTGAATGTGGATCAAAGTAGAATATTTTCACTTTTGTTGTTGTTGTTGCTGCTGTTGGTTTATTTGCTTGGTTTTTTCTCGAGTTTATTTTTTCTTTCACATTTGATCTGATTTTTCTTGTACAGCATAACAAATATAGAAATATGTTTAGAAGAATTGCACATGTTTAACTTATACTGAATTGCTTGCTGTCTAGGGGGGAGAAAAATTTGGAATACAAGTTTTTGTAAAAATGAATGTTAAAAACTATCTCTGCATGTATCTGGAAAAATAAAATGCTATTTAAAAAAAAAACAAACTTGAGGGACAGCTACATGATTCAGTGGATAGAGCACTGTCCCTGAAATCAGGAGAACCCAGACAATTAACACATACTAGCTGTGTGACCTTGAGCAAGTCATTCAGCTACAGTTGCCTCACCAAAAAAAAGATAAAAATTTATCATTCCTAGTGCATATACTTTGAGGTTGTTTTGTATTTTATTTTAATAGATATATTTCACAGAGTAAAATAATCTGAGAGTTGGAAGAACATTCAGAAGTCATCCAACCCAAATCTGAAACTAAAAATCTTTCCATAGTATCCAAAGTGGCTATGTTTGAACACCTCAAATTAGAGTGTCTCTTCCAAACTCTAGAAGCAGCACATTTCACTTTCTTTGTGCAAAAAGTTGAAATCTGTCTCTCTGCAACCTCAACCACCTGCTACTCTTTCTAACCTCTGAAGCTAAGGTAAATAGATCTAAGCCTTCCTCCACATGACAGACTTTCAGATATTTGAAAGCAAGTTTTATGTTATTCAAAGTCTTCTTTGTAGACTAAACACCTTTACTTCTTTCAAAAGTAAATTGTGATCATCTTTTAGTAGCAGGGTGGCTCAATGGATAGAATGCTGGGCATGAAGGAAGGGGGACTCATCATCTTCAATTTAAATCTGGCCTCAGTGACTTATTATTTGGAATCAGAAAGATTCATTTTTCCTGAATTTAAATCCTGCACCAAACACTTATTAGCTGTGTGATCCTGGGCAAGTCACTTAACCCTATTTGCCTAAGTTTGTTGATTTGTAAAATGAACTGGAGAAGGAAATGACAAACCACTCTAATAACTTTGCCAAGAAAACCCCAAATGAAATTATGAAAAGTTGGATATGATTGAAAAATGACTGAACAATAACATGAATAACAAAAACATGTTTATTTATCTGTTTTACTTTTTCTATTGACGCATTTTGATTCTGTCATCCATTGTTATTTATCACCTTCTAGATCCTTGTCATATTTAAATTTGACAAACATACACTCTCTACCTTTATTTAAATTATGGCTATAAATTTTAAATTCCATATAACCAAACATAGATCCTTGGGTCACTCCACTCTAACATCTCCTTCTAATTTGACACTGACATATTAATTATTACTCTTGAGTCAGACCATTCAGTTATTCATGGACCCCTTGTGGTACCACAGTTCTCTATCTTGTCCAGCAGAATACTTTTGAATGACTTAGTCAAATATTTTGCTTCAGTTTAGGTAACCTATACCTAGAAAGATCAGAGTATTTTTTCTTTTTTTAATGAGTTTGTGACCTGTTCTGGGTAAAATTATTTGCACCATTCTAATCACATTTTGTTGTTTAGCTTCCCTTCTGAGCAGTCTACATATATTGACCCCTGTAGGAAACAAACCTACAAATTTGCCCTTATCAGTAGAAAAATCAATGACCTATGTATGTGAATAAGATAAAATAAGAGCTTGTAGATGCCAAAATTACTATAAATATTTTTCTTTTTTTCTGTTCTTCTAGTCATTGTTGTCTACGATTTTCTCTTTGGGGTAATTTGAAACATTTAATCATAGCCCTAAAATTATATTTATTATTCCTGAAAGCTAGAGTTATATTGCTCCTATCACTTATGAGTTGTGAGGGAATGATAATGCACATTTTTCTATCTAAAAATAAAATAAAGCAACTCAGCCTTTGTTTGTACTCATATGATTAGAAAAGGGCTGAAGGTATAATCTTCAAACTGCACAAGCTTGCCATCCAAATTGTGGATTGTTGAAGGACAATCAAATGGAAATGAAATAAAAATTATAAAGTATATTAAAAGTTTTAAATTAGTGAAGGAAGAATACACACAGCAAAGTTTTCATTGATACTCAAGTGCCCCAGCCAGAAGATTGAACATGACACTTATTGCATGCATTCCAATGTGTCAAATTAGTAGTCATTGATATAATACAGGATTGTAGGTTTAAGGCTGAAGTGTATTTATTTTAGTGGTCAGTAGAGATGGAATTTGCATATAGCTATCTAGACTTTAATTCAAGATCTTTTTACATGGTTTCCCATCTTACAATATAACCTTTTTGGCCTATGATATTTTGTTTTTATGTTTTGCTCTTTTTCATAGCATCTCATTGTTTTAAGGCATTTCAGTCATTTTCTACTCTTTGTAAACTCATTTGGGGTTTCCTTGCAAAAAGATATTGGAATAGTTTCCTGATAGATGAGGAAACTGGGGCAAACAGGGTTAAGTGACTTATTCTATTTTTTTGTGGTCAATGTTGAAAAATTAGAAAAATTAGAAAACTTAGAAAACTTTCTGTTACTAATTTTTCCCCCCTAGTCCTCACTCCTCCCCTAGATGGCAGGAAGTCTACTACATGTTAATTATGTTAAAATTCTTGACAAATAGAATATGTGTATATGTTTTTTATACTTATCTTGCTGTGCAAGAAAAGTCGGATCTTCAAGAGAAGAAAATCTGAGAAGGGAAACATAATGCAAGCAAATATCAATAGAGAGCATGAAAATGTTATATTGTGTTCCACATTTCACATTCCTCTCTCTGGGTGTATATGGCTTTCTCCACTGAACAGTTGGAACTAGTTTGAAACATTTCATTGTTGAAGAGAGCCATGTCCATGAGAATTGATCATCATATAGTCTTGTTGTCGCCATGTATAATGATCTCCTGGTTCTGCTCATTTCACTCAGCATCAGTTCATGCAAGTCTCTCCAGATCTCTCGGAAATCATCCTGCTGGTCGTTTCATATAGAACAATAATATTCTGTAACATTCATATACCATCATTTATTCAGCCATTCTCCAATTGATGGGCATCCATTCAGCATCCAGTTTCTAACCACTACAAAAAGGGCTGCCACAAATATTCTTGCACATGTGGGGCCCTTTTCTTCCTTTAAGGTCTCTTTGGGATATAGGCCCAATAGAAACGCTGCTGGGTCAAAGGGTATGCACAGTTTGATAACTTTTTGAGCATAGTTCCAAAGTGCCCTCCAAAATGGGGTTGGATCCATTCATAGTTCCACCAACAATGTATCAGTGTCCCATTTTTCCCACATCCCTTCCAACATTCATCATTACCTTTTACTGTCATCTTAGCCAATCTGACAGGTGTGTAGTGGTATCTCAGAGTTGTCTTAATTTGTATTTCTCTGATCAATAGTGATTTGGAACACTTTTTCATATGACAAGAAATGGTTTTAATTTCATCATCTGAAAAATTGTCTGTTTATATCCTTTGGCCATTTATCGATTGGAGAGTGGCTTGAATTCTTGTAAATGTGAGTCAGTTCTCTATATATTTTAGAAATGAGGCCTTTGTCAGAACCCTTAAGTGTAAAGATGATTTCTCAATTTATTGTTTCCCTCCTAAGCTTGTCTGCATTAGTTTTGTTTATACAAAAACTTAATTGAACACCAGATAGATAATTTTGACTATATTAAGTTAAAAGGAGCCCCAGTTCTTCTTTGGACACAAATTTATTCCTTCTTCACAAGTCTGAGAAGTAAACTATCCTCTGTTCCTCTAATTTGCTTATATTATCACTCTTTATATCTAAATCATGAACCAATTTAGATCTTATCTTGCTATGTGGTGTTAGGTGTGGGTCAAGCCCTAATTTCTTCCACACTAGTTTCCAATTTTCCCAGCAGTTTTTGTCAAATAGTGAGTACTGAGGTTGGGAGCAGAGCCAAGATGGCGGAGTAAAAACGTGACTCTCTGCGTCCTCCTCCGATCTTCTCTCAAATCAACCATAAAATAAGCCTCTGAACTGATCTTCAAGTCAACGAATCCAGAAATATTTGGACACTGCGTGCTGATATCTCTGAAGCACTTCATATCAGGTTTGTCTAACTCAAACAGAGGGATAAACAGTGGTGTAGGCTGGAAGTGAGGGTGGGACTCAGCCCACTGTGGCAAAAACTCCAACCTCCAAACACCTGGAGTTTATCTGAGGCACTCAGGATACTCTGCCCTGATTGGGGGCAGGTGTTCTGGCAGACTTGCCTTGTTTAAGGAGGAATTCGGACTTAGTCCTAGCCCCCACCGACCCAGCACCTTAAGTTAATTCGCCAAAGTGCCACAGGGCAAAGATCTTCAGCCACCGTTTTTTCCGAGATTTAAAGGGACATTCACACTGTCTTAAAAAAAAATGAAGCAAAAGAGAGCTCTCACCATAGGCAGCTTTTATTGAGAGAAAGAAGGGCAGACCCCAGATCCTGAGGTGCCTTAGACAAAACTCCAGAGGAAGTTATTAAGGACCATCACTGGTCCCTTTTTCAAAAAGCCTTTCTGGAAGATTGCATAAAGAACCTCAAAAGAGAGCTGGAGGATAAATGAGAAAATAAACTGAAATCAGTGCAAGAAGTATATGATGCCCTGCAAAAGAGATATGAAAAAGACACCAATTTATTGAAAAATAAAATTAGTGAAGTGGAAAAAGAGTGCAATTAACAAAAAAATTCAATTGGCCAGTTAAAAAGGGAGCTTAAAAAGATAACTGAAGAAAACAACACTTTAAAAATAAGAATTGAACAAATGCAAGTGAATGACTCAATAAGACTTCAAGAATCAGTCAAACAAAAACAAAAAAATGAAAAATTAGAAGACAATATGAAATATCTCCTAGGAAAAACAACTGACTTGGAAAATAGATCTAGGAGAGACAACCTAAGGATTATTGGACTTCCTGAAAGCCATGATGAAAAAAAGAATCTAAACACTATGTTCCAGGAAATCCTGAAAGAAAACTGTCCTGAGATTGTAGAATCAGAAGGCAAAATCACCATTGAAAGAATTCACCAATCACTTCCTGAAACAGACCCCAAAATTAAAACCCCAAGGAATATCGTGGCTAAATTTCAGGACTATCGCACCAAGGAAAAGATTCTGCTAGCAGCTAGAAAGAAACAATTCAAATACCGAGGATCAATAATTAGAATCACACATGATCTGTCAGCCTCCACATTGAAGGATCAAAGGGCCTGGAAACAGATATTCCGAAGGGCAAAGGAACATGGATTACAGCCAAGAATAATCTATCCAGCTAGAATGAGCATTATCCTCCAGGGAAGAAAATGGTCATTCAACGATATAGGTGAATTTCACCTATTTCTACTGAAAAGACCAAATCTGAACAAAAAATTCAACATCTAAACACAAAACTCAAGAGATGCATAAAAAGGTAAAAAGGAAAAGACTCTGGAGAACTTTATTTCTACTATGGGGATACTTAAAGTTTGGGGATATAATTAACTAGATATTATATTGATAATATGAAAAAGAGAACTAGAGGGGGAAAGGTTGTCATACTGGGCAAAAAGAGGGAAAAAGTGGTAAAATAAGATTTTAAAAAAGGAGGTTAAAAACAAGGTAAAATCTCTTGAAGAGGCAAAGAAAACCTAATATGATTGAGAGAAAGAGAGGAGGGAGATGAGCATTGTGTAAATCTTACTCTCATCAGATTGGGCTCTAAAAGTGTATATCAGACACTTGATTTCACATAAAAACTTGTCTGTTGCTAGAGGGAAGTGGGAGGGAAAGGAGGAAAAGAAAGGGATAAACTAATAGAAGGGAAAATAGAAGAATCAGGGGAAAGCAGTTAAAAAAAGGGGAGGGGATCTAAAGGGTGGAGTATTGTTTGGGGGAGGGGGTCATCAAAAGCAAAGTACTGAGGAGGGGGGAAGGGAGAAAGGGGAAAGGAAAGGGAAAACATAACTTGAGTAAATAAGGTGGCAGGAAATAAAGAATTAGTTATTATAACTGTGAATGTGAATGGGATGAACTCTGCCATAAAGCGGAAGCAGATAGCAGACTGGATTAAAAACAGGAATCCCACAATATGTTGTCTACAAGAAACACATCTAAAACATAGTGACACATATAGGATTAAGGTAAAAGGCTGGAGCAGAAACTATTATGCTTCAGGTGAACAAAAAAAAGCAGGGGTAGCAAACCTTATCTCAGATCAAGTAAAAGCCAAGATGGATCTAATCAAGACAGATAAGGAAGGAAACTATATTTTATTAAAGGGTACCATAGATAATGTAGCAATATCAATGCTAAACATATATGCACCAAGTGCAATAGCATCCACATTCCTAGGGGAGAAATTAAGAGAGATGCAAGAAGAAATAGATAGCCAAACTATACTAGTGGGGGATCTCAACCTTGCTCTCTCAGAATTAGATAAATCAAACCACAAAATAAACAAGAAAGAAACTAGGGAGATAAACCAATTGTTAGAAAAGTTAGGTATGATAGATCTATGCAGAAAGTTGAATGGAGAAAGTAGGGAGTTTACTTTTTTCTCAGCAGTCCATGGAACTTATACAAAAATTGACCATGTGTTAGGGCATAAAAACCTCAAAATCAAATGCAGAAAGGCAGAAATAGTAAATGCATCTTTTTCAGATCATGATGCAATAAAAATCACAATATAAGGCCAGGAGAAAATAGACCAAAAGTTAATTGGAAATTAAATAATCTAATCCTGAAGAATGAATGGGCGAAAGAGCAAATCATAGACACAATCAATAATTTCATCCAGGAGAATGACAATAAGGAGACAACATACCAAAATTTGTGGGATACGGCCAAAGCGGTTATAAGGGGCAATTTTATATCTCTAGATGCTTACTTACATAAAATAGAGAAAGAAAAAGATCAATGAATTGGCCTTATTATTAAAAAAAAAACTAGAAAAAGAACAAATTAAAAACCCTCAATTAAATACCAAATTGGAAATTCTAAAAATAAAAGGAGAAATTAATAAAATTGAAAATAAGAAAACTATTGAATTAATAAATAAAACTAAGAGTTGGTTCTATGAAAAAACCAACAAAATAGATAAGCCTTTAGTTAATTTGATCAGAAAAAGGAAAGAGGAAAATCAAATTGTTAGTCTCAAGAATGATAAGGGAGAACTTTCGTCTAATGAAGAGGAAATTAGAGCAATAATTAGGAGTTACTTTGCCCAACTTTATGCCAGTAAGTTTGATAATCTAAATGAAATGGAGGAATAT
>JAJPUD010002541.1:248973-264871 GCA_023553655.1 Myrmecobius fasciatus
CATTGTGTTTCCTTTCTCTGATTTTCTTTTTTTTTTCTTGTAGATGATAGAATTTTTCTTGCACACATTGTCAATCATTTCAATATTATTAACATGTAGTGGACTTCTTGCCATCTATGGGAGGTGAGGGGACTGGGGGTAAAATTTGTAACGGAAAGCTTTGTAAAGATCAGTGCTGGGTAACTACCCATACATATGTTATACAAATAAAAAGCTTTAATAAAAAAAATAGTGAGTACTTATCCCAAGAGCTGGGGTCTTTGGGTTTATCAAATACTAGATTGCTAGAGATGTAAAATTACCCCTTATAACTGCTTTGGCCGTATCCCACAAATTTTGGTATGTTGTCTCATTATTTTCATTCTCCTGGATGAAATTATTGATTGTGTCTATGATTTGCTCTTTCACCCATTCATCCTTTAAAATTAGATTTTTTTTTTCCAATTAACTTTTGGTCTATTTTCTCCTGTCCTTATATTACATGTAATTTTATTACATCATGATCTGAAAAGGATGCATTTACCATTTCTGCCTTTTTGCATTTGATTTTGAGGTTTTTATGCCTTAACACATGGTCAATTTTTTTACAAGTTCCATGAACCACTGAGAAAAAAAGTAAACTCCCTTCTGTCTCCATTCAATATTCTCCAAAGATCTATCATACCTAATTTTTCTAACATTGTGTGTACTTCCCTAAGTTTGTTCTTATTTATTTTGTGCTTTGATTTATCTAATTCTGAGAGAGCAAGGTTGAGATCCCCCAGTAGGATATTTTTGCTGTCTATTTCTTCTTGCATCTCTCTTAATTTCTCCTCTAGGAATTTGGATGCTAAACCACTTGGTGCATATATGTTTAGTACTGATAATGCTTCATTATCTATGATACTCTTTAGTAAAATATAGTTTCCTTCCTTATCTTTTTCAATTAGATCTATCTTTGCTTTTACTTGATCTGATATAAGGATTGCTACCCCTGCTATTTTTTTGTTCACCTGAAGCATAATGGATTCTGCTCCAGCCCTTTACCTTCACTCTGTATGTATCTCTATGTTTTAGATGTATTTCTTGTAAACAACATATTTTAGGATTCTGGCTTTTAATCCAGTCTGCTATCTGCTTCTGTTTTATGGGAGAGCTCATCCCTTTCACTTTCACAGTTAGAATAACTAAATCTGTATTTCCTGCCATCTCATTTATCCAAAGTTACGTTTTTCTCTTTCCTTTCCCCTTTCTCCCTTCCTCTCTCCCCAGTATTTTATTTTTGATGACCACCTCCCTCTAACAGTCCTCCCCCTTTAGAGACCCTCCCTCTTTTTTACACCTTTCCCCTAATTCTTCTATTTTCCCTTCTATTAGTCTATCCCTTTCTTTTCCTTCTTTCCCTCCTACTTCCCTATAAGGAGGGACAAGTTTTTCTGTGAAACCCAATGTGTCTCATATACTGTTTTAGAGCCCAGTCTGATCAGAGTAAGATTCACACAATGCTCATCTCCCTCCCTTCTTTCCCTCAATTATATTAGATTTCCTTTGCCTCTTCATGAGATTTTTCCTTTTTTCTCTTTATTTTACCTCCTTTTACCTCTTTTTCCAGTATGATAGCCCTTCCACCTCTAGTTTCTTTTTCATTTTTATCAAAGTAAAATCAAATTATACCCCCATTCTTTAAGTATACCCATAGTAGAAATATAGTTCTCAAGAATTCTTTCCTTTTTGCCTTTTTATGCTTCTCTTGATTTCTGTGTTTGGAGGTCAAATTTTTTGTTCAGATCTGGTCTTTTCATTAGAAATAGGTGAAATTCTCCTGTATCATTGAATGACCATCTTCTTCCCTAGAATATAATGCTTATTCTAGCTGGATAACGTATTCTTGGCTGTAATCCAAGTTCCTCTTCCTTTCAGGAATATCTGTTTCCAGGCCCTTTGATCCTTCAGTGTGGAGGTTGACAGATCTTGTGTAATTCTAATTAGAGTTCCTCGGTATTTGAATTGTTTCTTTCTGGCTGCTTGCAATATCTTTTCCTTGGTATGATAGTCCTGAAATTTAGCCACAATATTCCTTGGGGTTTTAATTTTGGGGTCTCTTTCAGGTGATTGGTGAGTTCTTTCGATGGTGATTTTGCCTTCTGATTCTAAAAGATCAGGGAAGTTTTCTTTCATGATTTCCTAGAAGATAGCATCTAGGTTCTTTTGTTTCATCATGGCTTTGAGGGAGTCCAATAATCCTTAGATTGTCTCTCCTAGATCTGTTTTCCAAGCCAGTTGTTTTTCTTGGGAGATATTTCATATTTTCTTCTATTCTTTTCATTTTTTGTTTTTGTTTGACTGATTCTTGAAGTCTTATTATAGAGTCATTCACTTCCATTTGTTCAATTCTAATTTTTAAAGTATTATTTTCTTCACTTACCTTTTTTAGCTCCTTTTGTAACTGGCCAATTGAATTTTTTTGTTCATTGCTATAATACAAATTACCTCATGTTGGTACATTAAGTTGTAGCCAAATTAGATTTTGCTATCTATATTTTGTGTGTGTGTACTGATCATATAATCACTGTTACTAGAAGTAAGCTCCGTTCTGCAGTGAGCTACATCTACATTTTATCTGCACTAATTCTAGCACCATTATGTTGACACATTCCCCCTTCCATAAAACTCAAAAAACTGCCTAAAGAGGGGAAAATTAGGTCAGATTAGAAACAGAACAGATCAAAGTTTCCATGGTGACTGGTAATATCATCAGATTGGCTTTGATTTGGATTCAGTGATTGATTGACTACTTTCTGGTGTGTACTAGGAATTGTATAGGAATTGTTCCCTAGAATATTACTCTAAATTTTAGGGTTTATATGTAATATTAATTGCTTAATAAATATCTTTTTAATTAAATTACCTATATAGTTGCAACTGTTGAAAAATATTACTTTGATTTCA
The DNA here is from genome assembly GCA_023553655.1 of Myrmecobius fasciatus. Taxonomy (NCBI): domain Eukaryota; kingdom Metazoa; phylum Chordata; class Mammalia; order Dasyuromorphia; family Myrmecobiidae; genus Myrmecobius; species Myrmecobius fasciatus. The sequence goes on from JAJPUD010002541.1 coordinate 251,902, forward strand.
TAAAGTAAAAATCAAAATGTATGCTTTATAAATTAGGACTTTAAGAAATAGCTAGGACTGATTTCTTTATCATTTGTTTAATTTATAAGCATGTTTTCCATCTTAGTAGAATTATGTGAAAAAAATTAAGGTGTTTCCATTGGGAATCTGCCTCGATGTACTTAATAGCTTATTCAGCTGAAATAAAAAGATGTTTGCATTTGTCTATAATTATCCATATCTATATAACTATATTTACTAATTTTATGCTGGACGGTTTTCAGTGTCAGAATTATTATAATTCTCATTACATGGCTTAATTACATAACAAAGTGGGTCTATATAGGTTTAAATCACAAATCCTTCTTTTTTTAGCTTGCCAGTTTGTTCTCCTGTCTTTCCTGATATGCAGGCAATATCAAATATGATCTAAATAATTTTCCTATTATTTCTATTATTTTCTATTCACTTTGTTAAAGGATAACAATTAAAGAATGAAAATTTCAAAAATTAATACTATATACCATATTTTTCTAGTAATTTGTAGATCAGTGTCATTATCCAAAATTATATTGTCCAGCTGTTCTTTTTTTTATTATTTTGGCTTTTGCTATAGAGATATTTATCTAGTGAAATGACCAATGTATTCTTACTACCTACCCTGACATTACCCATAATAGGAATCAGTCAGTTATAGAGCACAGTAAATTATATTCTCATATATTGTCAAGGATAAATAAATATAAATAAATGTGAATTAATTGGAAATGGATACTGTGATCTTATAGATTCATATTTGTATTAAACTTTGCATGTATTCTGAAGTTTAGGAATCTTTATTTCAGTGTTAGCACATCACTTGATATAGTAGATATAATTTGGGGTTTGACAATCCCTCTGAATCTGGCCTTCTAGAAATTAATCACAGATAGTTCTTATCTGCCTAGGGTGAATGTGTGTGGGAGTAGGGGAGGGCAGGATTCTAGTACTCAGAGGTCCCAATACTCAAGACATCACATATCCTTGAAATATTTACTTAATTCAATGTGAAGATCACTAATACGATAATATGATCTGCTGTGCCAAAAGTAATTAATGAGATTTAATATTTTTAATAGTTTATGAATAAATTTTCCTTGTATTTTCCTAAATCTTCACCTATAAATGCAATATAAATTTAAATTTAATTTTTTTTAAAATCCTGTTTTTTTTTCTTTAAAATTGAGATGATTTTAAGATCCTACATACACTGAAGTTGGATGTTTGTGTTGCTTTTTTGATGCATTTCAGTAATCTTCAGTAAATTGAAATGATAATTTGATAAGTAGCAAACACAGAATAACCTTGTAAATGAAATAGTTTTACCCATTATTTACCAAAGTTATTACAAAAGGAATATAGATAGGCTGATAGCATATAATAATGGTACAATCTGAATTTTTATTTCGCTCTTACTAACACTTTTTTGTTATTGAGTAATTCCATCATACTTTGATGTAAGCAAATACATCACAGTCATAAATCCACTTTGATTTTATTTGAAAAATGAAGACATTACTGTGCTAGACACTTAGTTGGAGGTTCTAGGAAGTCAGACAATCAGAGAAAATCCAGGGTTAGAGTAAATTTTCAATTTGAGGGAGCTTCTGTAACACTGAAAAGAGCAAAACCAGTAAGTCAGGAGAGGAACCTAGAGATTTATTTAATTAAGTGAATACAGATTTTAATAAAATAAATTATATATGTTTCCAGAAACATAAAATTAATTAAATGTTTTGGCCTTTAAATGACTTTTCTATATTTTTACTTTTAGGTCATTAAGTCAGTATAAGAGAAATATAATAATTTTATCTCTGAGCCAATCAATGTCATTAATTAATGTAGTCATTAAGTAAACTTTAACAACATTATTTAAATATTTTTGACAATGGTGCTTTATATTAAATCTTTATCTTCCTAATCTTGATAATACCAATTGTCCTAATCTCACTCATCTTTAAACTATAATTATTGAACACAGCATTGCATACTTTCTGTCAATCTGTGTGCCTATATATACACATGCATATGTGTGTGCCTATACTTTATATATGCGTGCCTATACTTTATATATGCCTATATTTTATATATGCATATACTAAAACTTATCTGCCAAGGTAGCTAAAAATATTTTTCATTTGTAATTTACTGAAAAGTCTACAGTCAAATAGAATAAGAGGCATGGCATATTAAAAAATATATTCAAATATAAGATCACTAGTTTTATCTGCAAATGCAACCAGAGTTTAAATATAATAATAAGTCAGATACCAAGGTTTAATATAGCTGTATGGTAATATTTGTATTAAGTGGTTGACAGAGTTTGGAAGACAGATTATAAAAGGAAATATGTGGTGTGTGTCAATTTTATATCAGCAATTATAAAAACAATGTTGATATTGGAATTGTGTTTACAATTTCAAACTATAAGACAAGTATTTTCTATAACAAGCTAAATGCCCAATGTACATGTAAAAGAAAAAAATAGCTTGCATCTCTTAAGATGATTAACATTTAAGTATATCTGAAAAAAGAATTATCAAGTATTGTTATTTCCTTTGTGTATATACCTACTTTAGTCCCAGATAAATATGTGGTATATCTGGGTTTCAGTTACTGTCATATATTTTGTGCCAAGGTTAATTACCTATGCTTTATCTTTTAGAGTGGAGGGTTGTATTTTTATTAGTGTTGGAGGTTATTCTTTTCAATTGCATTATAAAAAGATTTTAATAGCATTTCATGCTACACTATAGAAATCAACTAATTCAAAATATAGCAATTGTATTTTTAAAGATGTGTCAAAAGAAACTGTACATTTTATGATGTTGTTAGTATTCTAGAAGAATTATCAGATTCATCCATAATAGTCCTTTCTTGAAGTTTCTCTCTTAACTGTAATAAAATGGTCCAACGTTTCATTTTCTTTTCACTAAATAGTCCTTAAGGGTTCTTGTATGACCAGATAAATTGCATGATTGACCAATCAGAGAGTAGAAGACGGGGTACATTTCCTCTTAACCATTCATAGGGCCAGTTCAGTCACGTTTATCTTATTATCTCCCACTCTACCCCATTCACAGGTTTATGTAAGCCCTTCTGCTAAGATGTGAGTGATTTAGAAAAGTTACTGTATTACTAAGAACAGAGTACTCACAGCAGCAGCGCAACAGGTACCATGAAAAAATTTCCTCCCAACCTCAGCATTTCTTTTCCCCAATATTACTTCCTGGATTGGGGGGAAGTAGGCTTTTCTTGGAAATGCCCACCAATCCCACATTTCATTTTGGTGGCAAAAGGTGATTCACAGAGAATCAGCAGGTCAGGATGATTTTTTTTTAAAGTTATACGTGTGCTATTGTATTAAACATAGTTCGGCATTAATCATGTTGTGAAAGATGAATCAGAACAAAAGGGAAAAACTATTAAAAAGAACAAAAAAGTGAAAATAGTATGCTTTGTTCTACAGTCAGACTCCTTAGTTCTTTATATAATGTGGATAGTGTTTTCCATCATGAGTCTTTTGGAATTCTCTTGGATCAATGTAGTATTAAAAAAAATTAAGTTTATTATAGTCTATCATCATTGTATAATGTTACTGTTATTGTTCTCCTGGTTCTGCTCACTTTACTCAGCATCAGTTCATATAAGTTTTACAGGTTTTTCTGGAATCCATCTGCTCATCAATTCTTATAGCAATATGCCACAACTTGATCGCCATTTCTTAATTGATGTTATTCCTCCTTATGAACTTTCCTACTTCTGCTAAAGGTCACATCATCCTTTTATCTTTTCAACCACTCAGATTCAATCAATCTTTATTTTCTCTTAATCTTCCTATTCAAACATTTGCCAATCTAATGTTTCTATCCCCACATCTCTTGAATATGCTCCCTGCTTTCCACTAATACAGTCATGTTTCTCATTCAGGCCTTAATCGCCTCTAACCTGGAATATTGCAAATAAACCTACTAATTGTTCTTTCTGAAGCATCCCTCCCATTCATTTTCCTTATTCGTCTTCAGTCACTTGTCAAAGTGATTTGGGATAAGACTTTGTCATCCACTTACTCAGTAAACTCCAATGGCTCATGTATCTAATACAAATTAATCCACTTGAAACTGAAAGCTTTTTATAACTTGATCGCAATTTACCTTTCCAAACAATTAGAAATTACTGCTCTTCCTAAACTTCATGGTTTGTATAAATACAATTCAAAGTTTTGCAAAAAAACCACACATAGTTAAAATATTAAAATGTGAATAATAAATCTAACTATAATACTGACCTTTGGGCATATCCATGAAAAAAAAAGAATGTATTTATATTGAGAAATCTGAGACAAATTCAAATTGCTTAGTGTTTTTACATTTTTATGGTGACATAGAGAGAGAAATATGACTCCAGCTGAAAAGTTTTTTATATTTTTCTCTCATTAGAATAAGCTTCTTATGAGTAGAGATTTTTTAATTTTTTGTAACTGTGTCCTAGTACAGCGCTTGATGCTAAAAACAAAACGAAACAACAGAACGTGTTGGAGTAATTATCATGACTGATTATTTGATTATTGTATTTTAATAATAATCTTTTATAATAACTTTTTTTTCAAAATAGTTTTCAACATTCAGCCTCACAAAACCTTGTGTTCCATATTTTTCTCCCTTCCTCCCCACCTCTCCTTTCCCCTAGATGGCAAGTAATTTAATACAAGTTAAACATGTGCAATTTTTCTAAACATATCTCCACATTATAATAAAGAACCCTTAGAAAAGAAATTCGCATGTTCAATTAGCTACATTGATCAAATTAACCAAAATAATTACTAATAATTATTATTTACAATTAGGACACAGGGATTTTTAAAAAGCATATTCAATCATATTATTTTCACTAAAATAGTATCAATAACACTTTTTCTTTCACTTTAAATTATTTTATTAAATATTTTATTAAAAGCAAAAAAGTTTTATTAATAACTTTGAAATACAGTGTACTTCAGCTTTTTAACCTTAATATTCTTTTATTGTATATATTTTGTAATATTCTTAACATGTTAGTAAGTAGTATATAAATAGAATTATAGATATATTAAATATGTATGTATGTATGAATAGAGACAAAGAGAGAGAGAGAAAGAGAGGAGGAAGAAGAGAGAGAAGGAAAGAGGGAGAGAGGGAGACGGATAAGGAAGGGAAGAGAGAGAAGGAAGGGAAGAGAGATAGAGGGAGAGGAAGCACGGTAAAGAGAGAGAGTGAGCGAGGGAAAGGGAGAGAGGGGGAAAGAAGGGGAGAGAGGGATAAGGAAGGGGAGAGAGGGAGAAGGAAGGGGAAAAAGGGAAAAGGAAGGAGAGAAGCAAGCTATATGCTTAAAAATTTCTTACTTGTGGGAAACACAATCAAAAAGTTTTCAGACCACTGGCATAGACAGTGTTCCTATAAAATCTACTTTTCCTGAAACATTCAGGATAAACTACATAATATATTTCTTTTTAAAAAAAAATAAAGGGATTTTTGGCTAACTTCTGAATCTTTGCCTTAATTTTCCACTTGGCTGTACCTCAGTGATATATCAGTTTTTAGCCATAGTTTTGGGTTAATCTCTAAATGACTGATTCTAAATCTTTATAGACAAAGACTGAAAATATTAGGATCCTTTCTAAAGAATTATATATCAGTGTGTAACTGCAGTTTGGAGCTTAGTTATCTATATTCAGTGTTCCATTTGATACTATAAGCTACTTATAACTATCTTTATTGAAGTCATTTGCATGTCTCTATGATGATTCAAGATTTTCTGTGATGTTATTTTTTTATCCCTATTTAAAAAGAAAAACTATGATTTGATTTGAAATACCTTAAAAAAGGCATTTTTACTGAAGGAAAATTTTAAAGAGTATTTTAATAAAAAATATAAAGGATTAGCCAAAACAAATATAAATGATTGCTTTAATCATATTACAATTAAGTAAGGCAATTACCTAGCCCTCATATGTGTATTTAAAGTTTGAAAAAAGCTTTATGTATGTTTTATCAAGTGATCCTTACCATAACTCTGTGAGTTGGATGCTATCCCCACTTTACAGGTGAACAAACTAAATCTCAGAAAGATTGTTTACTTTTAATCTTTTCCTCTTTGTATTCTTTAATATAAATTCTTTAAATTAACATGCATTCATTATGCTCCTTCAATTTGCCAGTAAATTGCATTTTTAAAGCACCATTTTGTCTCAGATATTGTGGACATAAAAAGAGGCAAAACACAATTCTTGCCTTTATGGAGCTCTTGATTTAATGGGGGATATAATAAGCCCAATGCAAATTATATTTGAAATTCATAGGAAATAGCTTACATTAATAAATAAAAGAATGAAGAATATAACTAAATAAATGACCTGTTGAAAATGAACTTTTAGTTGGGAATTAAAGGAAGTCATCGAGGAAAGTATTTGAATCAGGGATAGAGAAAGTTTCAGACTTGGGGGAAAACCACAGAGAATGCCTAGAACTAAGAGAGGCTCTTATTCCTGAAATTGCCAGGAGACCAGTGGCACTAAATTCAAGGTAAGGCATAAGGAAACCAGACAAATAGGAGGAAGCTAAATTATAAAATGCTTTGAATTCCAGGTGTAGCATGTTATACTTCATCCTTGAGGCAAATGGAAACCAATAGAGTTTAATGATGGTGGTAGGGAGGCAGGTGCACATGATTAGACTTGTGCTTTAGAAAAGTTAGAGGTTGAATAAAGGATGAATTGGAGTGGAACAAACCAACTTGGGACAGGCAGAAATACTAGCAAGCTATTGCAATAAATACAGATGTGAGATGATGAGGGCCTCCTGTACAATTGTGGCAACATCAGAAGAGAGGTGAAAGGGACAAACCTTGGCAACACATTGGATGGGTGTGGGGTAAGAATGAGGACCAGTATGATTACTAGATTTTGAGTGTGAGGGTAAAGGAGTAGCATATTGTTTCCCTTTAATAGGACAAGTGGAAGGAAGGGATTTAGAGGATTGGATGAACATATTGAGTTCTGTTTTTGACATGTTGAGTTTAAGCATCTAGTAAACATCCAGATGTTTGAAAGGTAGTTAAGAGGTGTGAGATTGAAAGCCTGAAGAGTTTCAGTCAGGACAGGTAGATTGAAGAACCATCAGCTTGGAGAGGGCAATTGAATTCCTGGGAGCTGATAAGATCATCAAATGAAGTTGAGTAGATGAAGAAGGGTAAAGGGATATCTTTGATTAGAGGGAATGATCTGCAAGAAAATATAACAAAAGAAAGAAAGAAGATGTGGTGAGAAAAGTAGACGAGAACCAGGAGAGAGTAGTGTACAGAAAACAGGAAAAAATAGAATATTAAGGAGGAAAGACTGATCAATAGTGACAAAGGTTGCAGCAAGGTCAAGGAGAACAAAGATTATAAATAGGCATTTGGATTTGATAATTAAGAGATAATTAAGTGTGGAGAAGGCAATTTCAATGTAATGTTAATGTCAAAAATCAGATTTTAAACAGTTACCAGGGGAGTGAGAGAAAATAAATTTTAGGCACCTATCATAGATGGCCTTTTCAAGGAATTGAGCTACAAAAGACAGAAAAATTGTGGGATGATAGTGGATAATGGAAGAATCAAGTGAGGGTTTTTTTTAAGATGAGGAAGACATGGGCATATTTGTAGACCACAGGAAATTAGACAGGGAGAGATTAAAAATAAGTGATAGAATGGGAATGAAAAAGGATGCAATCTCTTGGAAGAGACAGGAAAGAATAGAATTTATTGAACAAATAAAGAAATTACCCTTGGCAAGGGGGAAGGCCACTTCATCATGTGAGATAAGGTAAGGGAGAAGAAAGTAGCAAAAGACATTTGAATGATAACATCTGAAAAAGAAGGGAAAAAGAAGTTCATGTTGAAGGACCCTGTGTTTCTCTGTAACATGAGACAAGATGCTCAGCTAAGAGAATGGAAGTAGAAGAAATTTTGGGAGTTTTGAGGGGAGAATGAAAGAGCCATTATGGAGAATGGGAGAGTGAGTTGATATGGGAAGTATAGTAGCATTACCTAGCAGCAATGAAAGCCCAGTTTGTGTCAGTATATATCTACATATGTATACATAAATGCATCCTTTCTTAAGGATAGTCTGCCTGGGAGTGGGGTGGAGTTGAAAGGGGAAAAGAAAAGAATAAAATAAAAAGGGTGTGCAGCAGAGAACAAAAGAACAATTCACAAGGAAATAAAAGATGGACACTCATGAATATAATTTCTTGTACACTTTCTTAAACTGGTAATTTGTTGATACATATTTTGAATCCTCAATGATGTTCTGGTAGGCACATGACAATGTTCTTTTTTGTTTTGTTTTATTTTATTTTGTATTCCTTTTATGCTTTTCTTTTTTTTCTTATTCAGTTTTTAAAAAATAAAATAAATTTTTAAAAAAGAAAAAAAGAAATAAATTGCTCTTAGCCTGTTGAGGAGGAATGGGATTCCTTCTTCAGTAAATAGGAAGGAAAAGGAAACATTAGATTTTTGTTTGATTTTTTTAATAGGTTTGCTTTTGACAGGTGAATTTTGAACCTCTAAAACAATTTAAAGGCTTCAACTCTTGGATTCTGAGGTGATTTCACAGCATTCACTTGAAAAACTTATATAAAGACATAAACAAAGGAGGCTAAGAGAGTGCAAAATAATGCACATCAATGCAGCATTTTGCTCAGAGGGATATTTTAAATTTAAGTAATTCCATTAACAATTCAAAAAGAATGTTAACTACTCTTACTGCTGTGCTTATTTATAGCAATCTACCTTTTCATTCTGTTTTTTCTTCTGTTCCCTCCTTTATCATCAGTTGTATTTATCAAAGCATCTAGAAAGTTTCTTACTCCTTTAAAAAAATAAGATTTTTCTTTTCTTCACATAAGCATATATCCTTGAACTTGGGAGAGAAAAAAAAAAGTAACCTAAAAGGAAGGGTAATGAAGAACAAGGAAACTAGTTGTCACAACCAATTTACTTCAAAAAAGTGAACATAGCCATTGTTATCCTAATAGTTTATAAACACCCCACGATTAATTAAAATTTGATAGTCTCTAAATCAAAAAGATTAAATTAAACCCTTAAATTGATAAAAATTAGGAAGAGGTTTATATAATACAGCTATAAACCTTGACAAAATGCTTTCCCTCCTCTCCCAATCTCCCCAGGAAGGCTAAATCTAAAAGCACCAGGTAGCTATTTATCCTGTATTCATCTTTATGAAATTATAGGCTATCTTTATGTGCACATATGTACTGGAACAGGATTTTAGTCTTTGTTTTTGCGTCCAAATTATTGTACTATATTCCACATGTAATATGAATATTATAATTTTTTAAAGATGTCTTACTTGAGAAAGGCATCTCTCAAGATCCATCCTTTTCTGGAAGCTTGAGGTTTACCATTTGATTAGTGAAGAGGCACCACTTAAGGAGCTTGATATCATCACAGTATTCCCACTAAATAGAATGAAATAAAATGAAAACATAAACAAGGATTATTTATCATCCATTTTTCTTGGTTCCTGTTCTTTTCTTGTTCCAATGCTATTCCTCAATAATCATTCTATACTTGTCTAAGAAAAGAGATGTCTTTTTTTTTTTTGCCCAGGCTTAGTCTTCCCTTGTGCCCTTAATTTTATTACCTCCTTCCTCTTCTCTAATCTCACTTTCATCATTATTGTGTCTGCATCTGTTATCTAATCCTTTCTACGTATTCTTTCTCCCTTCCAAAAAAAATGTGGAATTCTTCTTTATCCTACAATACCACAACTGCCAAGTTTAAAAGTTTAGAACTGAAAGTTTAGAAAATCAACATCACATTTCTTTCATTGACAAATATCAAAAATGGTCTGCTATTTAGTCTCATTTTCTCATCATTCATTTCACTTTTCTCTTTCTTACTTCACTTTACTTTTCTGTACCATTACTGAAACTGCCACTCTCTTATATTATTATATTATTACTAATATATATGTGACATATGTAATATATAATTATAAATATTACATATGTTTATATAATACTTTGTAAATATAGAGCAGCTTACATTAATTATTTCTGTAAGGATTCATTATTACTTCTAGGTTCTAGTATTGTTTAGGTTCTAAAACCTGTATACTCTGGCCCCTATATTCTCTGTTTTTTTGCTTTTTAAAAAATAATAATAGCTTTTCCATTTTTTCAAAATACATGCAAAGATAAATTTCAACATTTACCATTGCACAACTTTGTATTCCAAATTTTTCTTCCTCTTGCTCTCCCCTATAACCTAGACAGCAAGTAATCCACTTTAGATTAAACACATGAAATTCTTTTAAATATATTTCCAGATTTGTAATGCTGCAAGAGAATTTTTAGATCAAAAGGAGAAAAAAACAAGCAAACGATAACAACAACAACAAAAGGTGAAAATATTATGCTTTTATCTACATTCAGTCTTTATAGCTCTCTCTCTGGATGCAGATGGCTCTTTCATCACAAGTCTATTGGAATTGCCTCCTTATCTATAGAATTTCAGTGAACTTATTTTTCCTCATTGTACTCTGTGATCTATCCACATTGTCCTCTCAGTTTCTCAGAAAGGAGTTAGTCTTCTCTCTCCCTACCTTTGCATTGACTATATCCCATGCCTGAAACGTACTCCCTCTTCACTTCTACTTCCTTGAATACCTTACTTTCTTCAGTATACAGATCCAGTGTCATGTTCTACATGCAGCCTTTGCTAACCATCTCCCTAACTAATATTGTCCTCATATTTAAGTAGTTTGCACTTATTTATATTTATTATACATGTGTAAGGCCCAGAAGCCTGTAGCCAGCAGGAAACGCATGTGACCATCTGGGGGCCGAATGGCTGAGCACAGGTGTGGCATTACACAGCTGATATGGCAGTGCTGATGCAGCAAAACATCACGGGGAGGAGGACCGTAGAGCCTAAGTCACGTGATAGATGTTTTGCATATTGGACGAGATCTGCAGGCGCGGCATACGGCTCGAGGGCTGGCGCCCTATCATAGCAGGCCAGCTCAGACCGGAGACCTTCGGGGTGGGACACGATTGGTTCACTGTGGCATGGGCAGGGAAGGATGAGAAGGGTATAAAAGGAGACTGCCACCATAGAGACCGGGATTACTATTAGCACAGCTTTATACACTATGTAGGGATTACTATTAGCTTAAAGATAGGGCAAGATGCAATGGCAGAACTTAATAAAGTAAGATAAGGATATCCCCATGTCCTGTGGTGACTGTGAAGTTTCTCCCAGTGGAGGCTGGAAGCCGGAGACGTCCGAGGACCTATTAGAGGTAAAGTTTATCCTACCCTTTAGCTTAAATGTAACACTGGTCGTTACATACATGTATACCTAATTTCTTCCCCATTAGAAAAGCTCCTTTATTAATTACATTTTTTGTTCTCAGTACAAAACACAGTGACCAGTACATAACAAGTATTTAATAAATGATCATTGATTGATCTTCACACCAATCCTAAGGCTTAGTTAATAATTCAGCTATAGAGTGGGTTAAAGAACACTGGATTTGGTGTGAAAAGAGTCAAGTTTGAATCCTGACTTTGCTTTTTATCTGTGCAAATTCAGATGAATTACTCAACCTTTTTTCATCTTAATTTTCCCACCTATAAAATGAATGTGTTGAACTTGATGATCTCTAAGTGTCCATTGAGGTGGAAATCCTATGATCACAATGAACACACTTTTTAATGCCGTTTAATAAATGTAGATATTGAGACAGATTAATGACATTGCTTGCCCAAGATTAAGTACTCATGAGGTTCTGATCTCATGTACTCATTATTTTCCTACAAGTATCATATGTCATTTAAAGTTTGTGTTTTCACTAATTGATTTACTTCATTCCTCTTTTTCTTACTGTGATCAAAAATCACACTTTATTGTATCTGGGAAGACTATGTCAATGTATACAGAATAAATCCATATAAATCATCAGCATTTTTATACATCATTAAAAAAATCCAACAGCAAGAGTTACAAAGAGAAATTCCATTTAAAATAACTATCGATAGTATAAAATATTTGGGAATATATCTGTCAAGGGAAAGTCAGAATCTGTATGAGCAAAACTGCAAAACACTCACCACACAAATAAAGTCAGATCTAAACAATTGGTACTGGCTAAGAAACAGAGTAGTGGATTAGTGGAATAGGTTAGGTTCACAGGACAAAATACTCAATTATAATAGTAATCTAGTGTTTGATAAATCCAAAGACCCCAGCTTTTGGGATAAAAACTCACTATTTGAAAAAAAACTGCTGGGAAAATTGGAAACTAGTATGGAAGAAACTAGGCATTAACCCACACCTAACACTGTATACCAAGATAAGGTCGAAATGTATTCATGTTCTAGACATAAAGAATGATATCATAAACAAATTAGAACAATGTAGGATAGTTTACCTCACAGACATATAGAGGAGGAAGGAATTTGTGACCAAAGAAGAACTAGAGATCATCATTAATCACAAAATACATAATTTTGACTATATCAACTTAAAAAGTTTTTATAAAAACAAAATGAATGCAGACAAGATTAGAAGGGAAGCAATAAACTGGGAAAACATTTTTACATTCAAAGATTCTGATAAAGGCCTCATTTCTAAAATATATAGAGAATTGACTCAAATATATAAGAATTCAAGCCATTCTCCAATTGATAAATGGTCAATAGATATGAACAGACAATTTTCAGATGAAGAAATTGAAACTATTTCTAGTCACATGAAAAGTTGCTCCAAATCACTATTGATCAGAAAAATGCAAATTAAGACAACTCTGAGGTACCACTATACACCTGCCAGATTGGCTAAGATGACAGGAAAAGATAATGATGAATGGTGGAGGGGATGTGGGAAAACTGGGACACTGATACATTGT
>JAJPUD010002541.1:264881-307081 GCA_023553655.1 Myrmecobius fasciatus
CCCATCAACTAGAGAATGCTGAATAAATTATGGTATATGAATATCATTGAAAATTCTTTTTTCTGTAAGAAATGACCAGCTGGATAATTTCAGAGAGGCCTGGAGAGACTTGAATGAACTGATGCAGAACCAGGAGAACATTATACACAGCAACAAGACTATATGATGATCAATTCTGATGGACATGGTTCTCTTCAACAATGAATGTTTCAAATCAGTTCCTATTGTTCAGTGATGAAGATAGTCATATACATCCAGAGAGAGGCCTGAGGGAACTGAGTGTGAATCACAACACAGCATTTTAATGCTTTCTGTGAATATTTACTTGCATTTTGTTTTCCTTCTTAGGTTGTTTTATTTTTTTCCTCTCTTTCTAGATCTGATGTTTCTTGTGCAGTAAGATCACTGTATAGATTTGTATACATATATTGGATTTGTTATATAATTTAACATATTTAGCTTGTATTAGTTTACCTGTCATCTAGGGGTAGGGGGTGGGGGGAAGGAGGGGAAAAGCTTGTAGAAATGTAGAAAAATCACTCATATGTTCTGTAAATAAAAAAGCTTTTAATAAAAAAAAGACAATGTCAATGCACTGTCTGTTATTTTATTCAGTAGCTCAATGACTTCCCAGACCAATACAACAACAACAACAAAAACCTTCTTTAATCACCATTAATCATTATCATGATATAAGATATATGAAGACAGGAGTTATCTTTTTTTTTAAGTCTCCATAGTTTAACCGGTAGTTAGCATACATTAAACACTTAATTTTTTTTTCATTCATTCATTGACTGTCAATAAATCTTAGATATAGCTAATATCTTGTCCCAGCAAAAGTAACATGGACCACAGTTCCCACGGAGCTACAAAATAAATAATATTGCTATAGTCTTTTGTTCCACACTCCACATAAAAAGAATACATACAATTCTAAAGCTATACAATAAAACAATCAAAGAGTCCCATATCCTCCTATGAGGAAAACAAGTAAAAAAGTTTTGGATTTCTACAGGGGCAATCGTCTGTTATTCTAGTGAATTCTTATTTCCCGTAAAACCCTATAGTTTCTAAAAAAAACTTGTAGTTGCATTATGTCATCTAAATCTCTGCCCACCCTGTCTAAATATTTTGGAGTTTGTTGAACAATCAAAACTCTTCTATTCGGACATGTTGTTGTTGTTGTTGTTTGTTTGTTCTTCCTTTGTTCTCAAAAAGGACCATGACATCAGGGAGCCAATAACACTGTTCTTTATGTAATATCAGAAAGGAGAGCCTTTCTCAATGTTATTTCACAATAAACTTACATTTTATATATAGTATCATCTACCCATCCTCATTCTATCCTTCTCCCTCATAATTTGCCTTTCTTATTCCAGATCTTACTTAAGAGCAAACAAAAGATATAATATATACTGTCTTGAAACTCCAGAGCATATACTGTCTTGAAACTCCATGGCCAACCATGGGCTAAACAATTAGGAATTCTCTGTTCCCTCTCTTAGAATTCCCTCCCTTAGAACTTCTCCCAAATCAAATTACTAACTGGTTGTAAATTCAAATGACTATATATTTTCTAAATATTAAGAGTTTATCAGGAATGTGGATCATATTATCTACTTGTCTCACAGAGACTTCTTTTCTAACATGCTTCTTTATCCCATGGCTTATAAAAGACAATGAAATGGTGGGATGGCAGGCTGTTGTGTTTTAGGGCTTTTTGTCTACTTGTATCCTAAATTGCAAGCAATGATGTATTTTTATGTACCTATATGCTATTAGCTCCATCGAAGTAAGGCCTACAATCTCATTAGCCTGTGTAAGAGAACTCAAATGCGGAAGAAACTTCACTGATACTCTTATGTTCCTGTTCACCAAATTCATAGAGTTCTTTTCCACTTTGATTTCAGTCACAGAGAGATGACAAGTGATGAAAGCATTTCCACATTCAAAGGACTTCATAATATGTATGAATGTCAACTCAAGCTCATTATCTTTTTCTCAAAGCTAGCTTTTCTTCCTAATCTCTGTATTTTGTCAGTAGCTCCACCATATTTTTCCAATCTATACCCCCCAAAAAATCTCATTGTCATCTTTGCTTCCTTAGTTGCAAAGTCTAATAATTATTTCCATAATTCCCTTTCATGCTTTGCTTACCCACTTGTAGCTGTCCTTTTTTTTTTTTTAACCTAGTTTCTTTTAATAGCCTTCCAATCTGGGTTTGCAGTAGAAAAACTTCAGTTCAAATCTCACCTTGGACACCTACTACTGTATGAAACTGGACAAGACATTCAACCTCAAGGTGCCTTAGTATCGTTAATATGAAATGAGAGTATCTCCTAAAGTTGTTTTGAGATTACATGAGATAATATTTGTAAAAAAAAAAGTCACAGTAAGAGCTACATAAATGCTCATATTATAATTATCATCATCATCAACTATTCCAAACTTTTCCCCACATTCCCCTCTATGCACCAAAGTCATTTTACTAATGCATAATTCATATTCACTCATTCCATTGTTAAATCTTAACATTGGCTTGTAATGATCTATGGAATAAAATCTGGTATTCTTCTAGCAGACTAGACCACAGCATACTTTCACTATTGCCTACTTGTCTTTTAACACTGTCTCATTCAACTTCCATTTCAAGATTGCATCTTCTAGTTAAACAATGGTCCTGGATGAGGATGTTAGACTAAGCTTTCTTGTAGCTGTGGTATTATGCATGATATTTATATATTGTGCATAGTTGGTTCTTGATAAATGTTTAACATTGAACTAAGTTCTGTGATCATAAGTTTCATGACCTTAACCATGATTCTTTAGGAATATCTGGATTATCTGAGAGAAACATTAGTAGAGATAAAATCTGATTCCACTGGATTTTTACTGTAATATACACTTTGAAAACTTCTAAGTATAGGCAGTATTGTATGGGTCAGTCAGTCCTGTGGAAGTCAAGCCATTATCATGATTTACTGTGTTCTCAATGTGAATAAAGCTATTTTTGGGGTGTGGTGCCAAGTGACAAAGATGCCTAACTCATCTGCCTGGCAGTCATTTTGCTCCTCGAGACATTTTGGAGTATGGGGTGACTTTAATAAGATGGCATGTGTTATGAAAATTCTTTACACAGTACAGGATGCCTACCAGTAACATCCAGCTGGAAAGTGATTGATAGAAAAATTGCTGAGGCAGCAAAAACACACTTTCATTTTGGTGTCAGCCTGGTAGAGTGAGATCTCCCCGGATTGAAAGCCTAAATATTCTTTCAGACCAATTAATCTAAAAGTAGAGAGGTAAATGAATACCAATCGTTATTCCATATGATCTAAGAAATTTCTTTAAAGCATGTTGGTTGAAAATTGATGATTGAGCTTTCCTAAAAGAATGTCACTTTTGAATCCAGGCAGAGACAAAATCTGCAGTGGAGAAAAGAATTATTAAGGCAGAGCAAAAGTCATTATCTGTAATCAAGGACAGACACAGAAACTGGTTCTTACTCAGAAGGTGAGCTTGATCTTTGGCCAAATCAGAGCCATATGCCAAGGATGCCATCTGGACTTAGGAATCTTGTTTTAAATTCTGGTAAATGAATTTTATTTAATTTGTAGGAAGTGCTTAATCTCAAGGCAAATATGGACTTTTCCATAAGTAACCTGTATATGTTTTTCTTCACAACTTGTTTTGTTGGAAAAGACTTACACCTTATCATGTAGGAAATACAATTTCAAAAGAAGCTAATGTGCACAGTCACACAGTATATGTCAACCTGATCAGTTCTAAATTCTTCATATTTGTTCAGATGTGCACCATATGTTGATATTTTTTTCTGTATTCTTTTTATATTTGGGGGGAAAGTTCTATATTCACTGAAGGAAAAAAATCAACTATTTAGTAATTTCTATTTAGACAACATTTGTCAAAATTTGCATTATTAAAAATATGAAAACTCACCAATTTACAATATTTATGTTATGTGATGTTCTCATTTCTATTAGAACATTTTTACCCATCAGTTGGCCTGTAGCAGAATTCCTCTTTATTTCCTCTTTGTTTCTGAATATGATCTTCCATTTACCCAATCTGTTACCTGGTTCAAGCTACTTCTTTCTTTCCTCTCATTTTCCGACCTGCCTCCACCTTCTTTAGATGTCCCTTTAAGTATATTGCTCTAAGTATTTTTCCCAATCCAAGTCGGGAAGATGAGTTTCTGCTTTGGTTGTTAATGTGAAAATACTCCTAAATAAGGACTTCTGAAAGGTGCTTTAGCAGGATACAAATCATACTATGTGTGTGAGAGCCCACCATTTCATGATCGAGCTCTGCCTGGACTTCATGATGTATGCAAACCCTTTTTTCCAAAACTATATTAAAGTTTATAACTAATGCAGTTCACGGTGTCCTTAGTAATTTGAAGTTCATTCTGTATTTACAGACTTCATTGCACTTTATATGCAAATGACTCATTATACTTTAGAAAAGCAGTATGTTAATTTGATTAATTTCTTACCTTATTTAAATCTTATAAAATGTCACCTGCCATTCAATCTACATACCAGTTATAACAAAACAACAAACATTACAAAGAGCTGAAGCATTAAATTTCCTCTAATCGGAAGGTAGATATGACAGGTTTCACTTTATGCACAGACGGCTGCTGAGTGTGTTATGTATTTGCAGTTCCTCTACCAATACACACGCCTCCCTAGACTCTCTTTCCCAAACTCTTTAGAATAAAAATCTTTGTTTTAAGCTAGGTAACTGATAATATTCTTCTCTGAGTTTAATATTCCTTTTATGTAGATGCAAAGCTGTGCATTTTATGCTAGTTTCTGTATTAAGCAATTCCTGTTTATAAGGTAGAGGTAAAATTATACATAAAACATTATTTTGCAAGTATATTTTGTGGCAACTTCTTGTATCTGACATGATGCTATCCCCTTTGAAGGAGTTTGTTTTCTCTTGTAGCTGCCTCTGGTCATGGGGGATGATAATGATAATTATGTTATGCACCCCTATGATGTTCAGTGCCATGTAACTTCCTGGGAGGATGTGATTTCCTTTATTCAAAGCAGCTTCCTTTCCCTCTGTCCACTGATTCCAAGCTTTAAGGAAAAAGGAAATGTAAACATGTCACTGCAGGGGGAAAGGAGATTACCTAGAGCAGATGAAGGGTAACTAATATAGCTAAGCGGCAATAACATTCCTTAGTTTCCTGTGAACTTCTAATAGTGTTTCTGTATGACCTGGGGAACATTTCTTTTTGAAAATATAATAATAATAACTAATATTAGTAACTGTAATATCATTCTGCTAGTTCTTGAAGTACTTTATGAAGTACTTTACATAATGAACTTATTTGATCCTCACAACAATATGATAATAGCTACTATCAGTATTATTATCCCTGTCTTAAATATAAGATAATAAAGACTTGAGGAGAGGAAATTACTTTCCCTGTTTATCCTTCAACTCAATTTAACATTCATTTGAATACCAGCTAGCAAAATGCATAAAACACTGAGCCTAGGGTCAGGAAGGCTAGAGTTCAAACCTGGCCTTTGATTTCAGCTGTGTGATTCACTCAACTTGTTTGTCTTAATTTCTTCATCTCTAAAATTAGAAAAATAAAGGCACCTACTTCCCACACTTGTTGGATCAAATGAGATACTAATTGTCAAAAGGGTTACGAGGATGCCAAGCTATATAAATAAAGATAATAACTCCTTTCTCTTCCCCTTCTTTATGATGTTAAAGGTACTGATATACAAAGTAAAATGTGTATATGTATATGTATATGTGTTAATACACACACATATACATCATCTACACTTAGCTCAGTGCATCATATATACATGTGCCTTCATGAAGCTTACTTTATACAGGGTATGAGATAAATTATGTACAGATAAGTAAATACTACATAAATTGTTGTGGGAGAGAGTATTCATCTCTGAGTGGATTTGGAGGTGGTGATATCAGAACCAACCTTTGTAAAGAGACAGAGATGAATACATCCCTTGCATGAGGGGGTGGTGGTGAGAATTCACTGAGTTAAAAATGGAGGAATGTACTTGAAGGAAGATAAGTAGTCCCATTTGTTGGAAACTGAATTTGGGAAGAGGATTCATATGAAGTAAGACTGGAAAAAGTAGGAATAAGACTGTGAAACATCTAAAGAGTTATAAAACAGTACATGTATGATCCAGCAATACCACTATTAGGTTTGTATCCCAAAACAATTTTATACATACACACACCCACCTACACACACACATTTATACGAAAAAGACTTATTTGTGGCTGTTGAGTCATTTCAATCATGTTTAACTCTCCATGACACTTTAGGGTTTTCTTGGCAAAAGAGTGATTTGCTATTTCCTTCTCCAATTCATATTAGAGATTTAGAGAGGGTCTGAGGCAAACAGAATTACGTATCTTGTCCAGGGTCACACAACTTAGTGTTTGAAGCTAGATTTGGACTCAAGTCTTCCTGATTCTAGGGCAGGTGCTCTATTTACTGTGCCACCTAGTTGCCTAAAAGAACCTATATGTACAAAAACTTTTATAGAAACACTTTTTGTGGGGACAAAGATTCAGAAATTCAAAGGATACCTATCAATTGGAGCATGGCTAAACAAGTTGTAGTATATGATTGTGATGGAATACTATTATGCTATAAGAAATGATGAGCAGAATGTTTTCAGAAAAATCTGGAAAGACTTGCACAATCTGATGCAAAATGAAGTGAATAGAATCAGGAGAAGAGTGTACATAGTAACACCAATAGCATAGAGTGATCATCCATAAATTACTTAGCTTTTCTCAGCAATGCAATGATTCAGGACAATCGAAAAAAAATTAAGATGAAAAATGCTAATCCATCCCCAGAGAAAGAAATTGATGTCGTTTCAGTGCAGATTGAATGAATGGTTTTTTTGCTTGCATTTTTGAGGGGGGGAGCAATTCATTACATGAGTAGAATGTCTTTTGCATGATTGTATATGTATGAACTTCACATTCTCAATGAGGAGATTGGGGAGAGGAGAGAAATAATTTGGAATTCATTTTAAAATGAATATTAAAATTGTTTTATATGGACTTGGAAAAAATATTTTTATAAAGCAAAAGGAAAACCATTTTAGTTCAGTGGTGAGATAGACTTCTTCAAGTTCAGAAAATGCATGGTAAGGAAGAGAAAGCAGTGAATAAAGATGATTTCAGAACTCTGGCAGTAAAAGGGACAAGTGCTAAGGAAAGGTAGACTGAAGGAATAGAAAACATAAATGAAGATTGGTTGTTATTCTTGCTTCTTGTTATACTGTAACTGCTGGTTTGGGGGTTTGCTTGTTTTTTGTTTATATTTTTTTTTTGTTCAGGAGAAGACTGACGATAATATTTGTAGGCATCTAGGAAGAAGTCTGTAGATCATACATCTAAGCACTGTAGAAGGTGAGATTTGAGCTCAGATAAATTAGGCAGTTATTTTCAAGACCATTGATCTGAACCTACTTTTTAATACAAGTTCTTCCCCATTGTCTTTGCAATCTTGAAAAACTCACTTAAGCTTTTATGGGCCTGTTTTTTCATTTGTAAATGGGGATGGTTAGACTACTTGATCTCTAAAATCCTATCCAGGTCTAAATATATGATTCTAATATAGCAGTATGATAATAGCTTAACCAATGAACACAGAATATTTTTTCTAAAAGTTTAAATGTGAGGGAGCATTTTTATTAGTTTTATTTTCCTCTCAACTACTGTCTTAAGGAATTTTAAATACTGTATAATGTATATTTCCTTCTTTAAAAGTTTTTGTCAAAGGTAAATGATTCCAATTTATATTGCTTAAAATTATTTGAGAATACAATCTGGTACACAAAGTCTAGAATAGAAACATTTTGAATTTTCTTTTCAATTATCTATAGATTGATAGTTACACAGAGTTCTGGACGCTATCAATGAGCATTTTTACAAGTGACCTTGAGTACTTTAGAATTGGGTAGGCAAACATCTAGCAATTTAATATTTTGCTGTGCATATAATAAAATAGTGCATAAACCCTTATTAATATGAGATATACGTCTAGCTAGATTAGTTTATTATTAATGCCCTTACACTATGTTATATATTTTAATTGATGTTTATAAATAGCATTCCTCCCTGTGGTTATAGAATATAACATTTACCAAATTTCTTTTTTGATGGCATTTACATATGGCACATCAGGATGATTAAAAGCCAGCAGTCTTTTCACAGCATGGCAAGAAATAGGATTTGATTTATCTTCATGCCTCGCCTACCACTTGCTGTGACTGTACTTTTGAAATTTTAATATTCTCATTTTTCAGAAGGAGTTTTTATGTAAAATATTATGTAAATAACTTTTTAAAACTTCTATGATTTGTTTCTTGGGTTTCTATTTAATAAAAAATCATTTTTGTGACATGGGAGAAGGTGTATTGGGTACTTTGGGAATGTTAATATGTTTTCTAGAGGGATAATATTTGATTTAAATTAAGCAGAACTGTACACATTAGAGTACTGAAATAACTAATAGTGGGACTTTTTTCTAACATTTGTTAAACAGGTTTAAGAGCATTCAGTGTGAGTGAAAATATTAGCTTTGCTAAGACATGTAAAAATGAAAATTAGGATCTTAGCCACATCAAAGTTCCCAATTGTGGAAGGAGTTATAGTCTTTAACTATTGGTTAAATTGATAAAATGTTCAAAATAAATGCAAAGTTTTCATTCCAGTTGATGAGAAATTGTTGTCACTAATAGAGTTATTATTTATGCCAAAGCAAGAATGTGTTTATAAATCATACATATTATATTTAACATATATGTGTGTGAATATACTGAAAAACATGTGTATATACATATATCTTTTTATATATTAAGTACAAGGTGAATTCAAGAATCCAAGAGGAAAATTTTATGTCCACTAAGAAAAATATCATTACCTTTTGTTTGCAGCTATTTCATATTTTAACATGTCTAGACCATAGTAAATTGAACCTGAATGATATACTGGTTTATACAAAGTAGAGGGTAACATTGCTTTAATAAATTGATCTCTTGATGCAATATATTAGAAGAAGTCAGAGCTTATGTTTGCTGAAATTTTTTTAACACAAATATCTAATATTTCCTCCCTCCATTTTTTTAACTTTTAAATTTAAAAAAAAATATTTTCTAGTGTATTCTGATCTATTTCTAGGTCAAATAAAAACTTAGTTGATCCAATTTGAAGACAATGGCCATAAAAAAAGACCCTCATCTTACATGAAGGTAAAGGACCACACATAGGATGCAAACTTTGAAGGGGCCTTTAAAATGAACTGGTCTCACTACAACTTGACAAATGAGAAAATAGACCTAGAGAATTTGAGTGATCTTTCCAACTTCACACAGGTTATAAGTGTGGAGTTGTAAGTGGAAGAGCTAGAATTCAAAAACAGTTCCATCCATATTAAGAGTTATTTCAATTAATAAGAGGGACTTGTGCGGAAGCTAGATGGTGCAGTAGATAAAGTGATGGTCCTGAAGTCAGGAGGATCTGAGTTAAAATTTGATCTCACATCTGATCTCAAATCTGATCTCACACACTTAATACTTCCTAGATGTGTGACCCTTAACCCCAATTGCTTCAGAAAGAAAAAAAAAGAGGGAGTTGTAATCTTCTTGGTTTTTGGTTTGGGGGGAACTTTTTGTTTTTCTTTTTTTGGTACTGACTGACTAATAATTACTATTATTTCTGGGGAGAAAAAAAATCTTTAAATTAAAGATATTGGTATGGGAATACCACATTGTATAATATGTATTCATGTCAAGAAAATCATGGTCGAGTGATTAGGATTCATTTTTTTAAAAAATTCTAATTATTAAGTGGAAATTATAATATGGTGACTTCAATGAAAATCATCCTGGCTCTGTGGCTAGTTCCCTGACCATTATACAATGCTATCTCTCTGCCTACTCATAAGTATAACATATGTAAACTTTAAGCCTGAGACTACCTAGCTGGAATACTTTGTCACTACTCTCCCCTGTAGGAAAGTCTGGGTATAACTATCCACATCCATAACTATAAAAGTTCCTTTTAAAAAAAATGGAATCGGATCTCTCATTCTAATAATCATTTAGTTGGAAGCCCTTGTAAAGAGCATGTAAACAAGACTCTCTGATGTTAAGAATGTGTGATCTCTAGCCATCCACCAATTTGTAGGAACCCCAATCAAATAACAGTAAGACTTTTTATATTTTTAAATGATGAGTAAGCATATCAACCAAGTCAGAAGCCTCCTTGAAGTAGCTGTTAAATGAATCCAGTCCTGACCTTGTTGACTTTTCCTAACACAACAAGAGGAGTTGGGAGAGTTTCTTTGTAGATAATGGCCTTAGGATAGGGATAACACATGCTATCTTTATTTTCCCATCCTGAGGATGTTTAATTGAATTGGTAATTTTAAAAGTATTCTTCTGGCCCTCCACAGTAAGTATAATTTCAAATAATAACTAAGTACTAAGTTAAAGCAATGAAACTCAGGCTTTGATGTGGCAAAGCTTCATATGTTAATTTTTTTGGTCCTAGATATTTCGGTGAAATAAATATGGTATATGGTATATGAATGTTATGGAATATTATTGTTCTGTGAGAAATGACCAGCAGGATGATTTCAGAGAGGCCTGGAGAGACTTGCATGGACTGATGCTGAGTGAAATCAGCAGAACCAGGAGATCATTATATATGGCAACAACAATACTATATGATGATCAATTCTGATAGACATGGCTGTCTTCAACAATGAAATGTTTCAAACCAGTTCCAATTGTTCAGTGAAGAAAGCCATATACACCCAGAGAGAAGATGTGAAATGT
Source organism: Myrmecobius fasciatus (assembly GCA_023553655.1). Classification (NCBI taxonomy): domain Eukaryota; kingdom Metazoa; phylum Chordata; class Mammalia; order Dasyuromorphia; family Myrmecobiidae; genus Myrmecobius; species Myrmecobius fasciatus. The sequence goes on from JAJPUD010002541.1 coordinate 275,777, forward strand.
GGACCATAACAACGTTTTCATGCTCTCTATTGATGTTTGCTTGCATTGTGTTTCCTTTCTCTGATTTTTCTTTCTTGTAGATACGATTTCTCTTGCACAACAATAAGTGTGGAAATATGTATACATATATTCTATTTGTCAAGTATTTTAACATAATTAACATGTAGTGGATATCCTGCCATCTAGGGGAGGGGTGGGGAGTGTGGGGGGGGGTAATTTGTAACAGAAAGCTTTGTAATGTTGAAGAATTACCCATACATATGTTTTGCAAATAAAAAGTTTTAATAAAAAAAAGAAAATGAGTTTAAGCAAAGAGAAAATGATACCAAGCTAAATCTGTCAAATAAAATGTATCAACCACAATGATTCATAGTCAACATCATCTATATATTTTTTTCCTTTATTTTTATGTGTGGAAGTATGTGTGTGTGTGTGTGCTCTTGGGTGTGAAAGAGACAAACAGAGACAGAAACAGACCGACAGAGACAGAAACAGAGAGATAAATAGAAACAGAGACATACAGAGTTTTAAAGAATAATTGGAGGATTTTATTCCTATTTTAATTAAAGTATAAAGACATTTTAAATGGATAAGTATGTGACAACCAAACATTGCTTAATAAGTTTTCATAAATGCTCTTTCAGCAAGAATAATATAAATGATTTGTTTTTAAATATAAAAAATGGATTGTACTAAAAATAGCAGAAATCCATTTGGGAATTTTTCCAAGGTCCCAAAAGCATTGTTTTGATATGGTATATGGTATCAAGCAACTGGTTATTCTTTTATAAATATTTGTTCAAAGTTAAACACTTCAGAATTCTGGCACAGTGATTTCATATAATTCAAGCTGCTATTTATGATTGTTTGAATTATACAGTGCAATGGATGGCAGTAATTAACAAAAAAAAATGAAGTGAATTATCCGAATAATTAAATCAGAGGGATAAGCTATAATTACATATTGAAAAGCTGCTTGTAACATTTCAGATTTCATCAAGACCAGTTTTATTTTTAGGTAAGAGAAACAGACAGATAAAAAAGCAAAGAGCATTGGTGTTCAACTGACAGGAGAGTTCAGTTCTAATCCCTGGTATGTAGGATATAACTAGCTGTGTGATCTTACAAAAAAACACTTCACTTCTCTGGCCCACAATTTCTTCATATAAAATTCGAGGATTAGACTAGGTAGTCTTTTGGCTGTGCCTCAACTATGAAATTTTATACTTAAGATAATGTGTGATTAAATTATGTTGTTATATGTTATACTTTATATGTCATTTGTTATATATGTGTTATATAATTATGTCATACTTTGAGTATGACAGAATACATATAGTACAGCAGTTTGCTGAGTAAACTCTCCCTTATCCTAAAATATCTTTTCTTCACACACAATCCCCAGTTGATGTCCTCTGGTCTTAGCTTCTTTAGTAGAATCTCATGTGGAGCTTCTTCTCCTGATTCTGTGACATAGCTTCTTGGCTTAGCACCAATAAAAAGCTTGAGCTCATGTGAGCTTTCTGTCTCTCAGATTTGTTGGGTACTCAAGACTACACAAATCCTATATCCTGATAATTTATTGGCTAGGCATGGTTCCAGATGGATGGGATCCTTAGCTTTTAGAAGCTAAGGGTCGTTTGTTATATACTTGCTGTAAATCCTTATTGCATATTCTTTCTGTGTTTTATTGAACTTAGCCCCTTTTATTAAATCTTCAGTAATTCATGAGTGGTGATTTCATCCAAAACCAAACCTTAACTAAGAGGATGCTGGCTTTAGAGAAATGTCTACTGAAACATAATAATTGGGTTAATGAAAGGTAAAAGAGGCATGGCTTTTGCAAAAAAAGAAAAAAAAAAAGAAAAGAAACAAAGATAGCACACATTCATATGCAGGGTCACTTTTCTGTAACTTCAAAGTACCTGAGAGTAATCCAGCATGAAGGACAGTAGCCATTTTTAAAAGTTCTTTGCAAACTTTAAAATTCTATATAAATGCTATTATCATTATTATTATTATTATTATCAAGGGTAAGTGTTTTAAACACATTGGGCCACTTTAAGTGGTAGGGTCACAGTATTTTTGTTATTTGTATGGATAAATTAAAAAAATTCTTCAGCATCTTGCTCAATATGCTTAATTAATGCTCACTAAATTGGTTTCTTATTATAATGGTTTATATAGAGAATACATTGGAAGCTATAAGACTGGTAGCATAAAAGAAAGTATTAGACAAAAAGTAGAATGGTAGTCATACTAGTTTAGTTTCCTTCAAGGAGAAAAATTGTTTAGATAGATAGATGGATGGATGGATGATATATCAACCCATCAGTCTATCTATATCTCTATTTTCTAAGTTATTTGGCTAATTTCTATTTGTATTTATTTTATGCTTTAACAAATATTAAAGAGTAGCTCTTCTTCTGTTGTAGATCTTTTTCCCCTCTAGCTTTATGTATTCTTTTAAATATAGACCAAACAGCTTATCTTTGTTCTGCAGAATGCCATACGTGCCTGGTATATTTACTATTAGTGAGAAGTTATGATTCTGCTTGTGAAGACTAAGACATTGCTGAAAAAGTTAAGCCTTTGTCAAGCCATATATGAGGTATAGTTGAGGCAAAGAAACCAACTTCCTAACTTTGCCTCTCCTGTTGATCCCCAGATTGCTTAAAAGACCTTGCCACTTGCTTGCTGTCAAGTATAGTGCTGGGTTTCAAAAACAGGTCTGCTATTGTGATGGGGAGGCCGTCTGTCCCACAGTGAGAATGTGTGTTTTATGGGAACACCAGCAATGAGAGGTCATTATTCTTTGCTTACCCTATAAGGATGCATGTAAAGCTTGCAAGAGTTAGAATATTTATTGTATGGCCCTTCTCTATCTATATGATTTGTAAATATGCATAATTAACCTATTCTATTTGGCTAAAATTCTGAGGACATATTTATTTTAAACTAACATCTTTCTGTCCCCTCAAAAGCATTTACAAAGGAATTAGAGACAGGGAAGCTCAGAATACCTTTGTAGCCCTATTAAAATAAATGTACTATCTCATTAAATCACAGGTGATCTGGACTTGTAGATCCTAACAGCTTGCTTGGAACTCTCATTTATCCTTCGTATTTATCTGACTCTGCCAGTAATTTTGCCCTCTTTCATTGGGCTTGAGCTATTTAATGTTATGACCTCAGAGTTAATATATTATATACTCTGAGATGTTTAGCTAATATGAAACTGTTTTAGCCTGTGGCTTTGCCTCAGGATAAATGTGTGCCAAGCTGGCCAACATGAAGAGGAAATTCACTACAGTGAGAGCTCTACAATCTAATTACTTATTTAGAGGTTTCAAGGTGGAAAAGAAGACTACAGTCCCAGAGTTCCCATTTGCAATTCATTAAACAATCAGAATAATAAGAAAAAGTCTAAAGAGAGAGCACATCCAAACGACCTGAAATGTGTGGGAGATAACTTGCTGTCTGAAATTAATAGTAACTTATAACATGAAGCCCATTTTCATGGTGAAGGTTATGAGAAATGCAAATTCTTTTTGAAACTACAATAACAGATTTTATTTCTTCCTTGGTCTTTTTTTTAGTGTCCTGATAACTGTAGGATTTTTTGTTTGTTTGTTTTGCTTCCAGAAGATGTAGCTAAAGATGAAAAGAAAGAATCCCAATGTGAACATAGCCAAGAAATAAAATGACTGACAAAAGGGAATTTCTTATGTTTTGATCATATCAAATACCATAATTACATTCTGCTAGTAACCTTCTTTAATAGGAAATAAAAGGAGTGAAAGGATATAGCAAATAAGAATTTTAGAAGGGTATTTATTATAGCACCCTCTACTGATATTTATAAATGAATTGAATGATGCACTTTTAAAAAAGACTGGATGAGAACATGATTAGATAAAATTCAAGTAATTACAATCAATTAATGCAAGGCCTCTAAATAAAGAACAGCAGGAAGACTCCCATGGGGTCAGTATTAAAACATGTTAAATATTTTGCTAATGACATGCTGACATCTGTGGAATAAATTTTCTGACCAAGAACAGAACTAGCAGGAAATACTGAGCAGGGCAGAATTACCTGCAGGGTAACAGTAGTGGGTTGACAGTAGTAATGAATATAAAATGAAAGCATAATAGAGTGATGTGTGTGTGTGTGTGTGTGTGTGTGAATACATACACAATAGACTATGGAAATCATTTGAATCATGATGAATGATGAAGGTGACTTAAAGTTCGTTTTCTTTTTTTTTTTGTTTGTTTCTCTCCTGTTTATTAAAGCTTTTTATTTACAGAACATATGAGTAATTTTTCCACATTGACTTTGGCAAAAAAATTTTTGTCCCAAATTTTTCCCTTTTTTCACCCCACCCCTACCTCTAGAAGACAGGTAGTCTAATACATGTTAAATATGTTAAAATATATGACAAATCCAATATATGTATACATATCTATACAGTTATTTTGCTGCACAAGAAAAATCAGATCTAGAAAGAGAAAGAAAAACAACTTAAGAAGGAAAACAAAATACAAGCAAACATTCACAGAAAGCATTAAAATACTATGTTGTGGTCCACACTCGGATCCCATAGGTCTCTCTCTGGATGTATATGACTTTCTTCATCACTGAACAATAGGAACTGGTTTGAATCACCTTACTGTTGAAGAGAACTATGTCCATCAGAATTGATCATCGTATAGTCTTGTAACTGTGTATAATGATCTCTTGGTTCTGCTCATTTCGCTCAGCATCAGTTCATATAAGTCTCTCCAGGCCTCTCGAAATCATCTTGTTGCTCATTTCTTATAGAACAATAATATTCCATAATATTCATATACCATAATTTATTCAGCCATTCTCCAATTGATGGGCATCCCTTCAGTTTCCAGTTTCTAGCCACTACAAAAAGGGCTGCCACAAACATTTTTGCACAAGGGAAAGGGTCCCTTTCCCTCCTTTAAGATCTCTTTGGGATACAAGACCAGTAGAAACACTGCTGGGTCAAAGTTGAAGGTTATTTTCTCCAAATTTCAGATAGATCACTTTTCTGGACTTTCTTTTAAAATTCTGTACTACAAAGGGAAATATAGATGATTTAAAATATATATATATATATATAATTGAAAACAGTCTGTCAACTTTTTTTTCCAACAAACTATAAAACTGGGTTTTCAAGAATAATTTTTTCAATAAAATGTAAAAAAAGCTCAATATAATTTAACACAGTTCAGCAAATACTTATTGGTTATGTACTTTTCAGAATTTCCTAATGAAAAATACATTTCTATCTTTAAGAAAATGCCCCATAGGAGAGGCTATGCCATGAAGTTAGAATTGTTCTGAATCTTAAATCTCTCTTCCGAAATATTGGCTATTTCTGATAGACTTGAAGTCAGCATACCTTCTGTATGTTGTAAGTCAATTTCAAAAGTACTGATTAGGAAAAGAAGAAAGGCATTATTTTAATGTATAAAACTAGAGGCCTACATCCAAGTTAGCATAGATCTATGTTATTAGGGGGCAAGATTATTTAACTAAGGTAAAAAATAAAAACAAGCAATACAATGAACTAGACTCCAGTTTCATCTCTGAACTTTTTCTTTCTTTGTTATTTAAAGCCATTTATAGGCAGTTATGTGGCAGAGTGAATAAAATTCTGGACCTGTAGTCAGGAAGATCACAATTCAAATCTGACCAGAAACACTTATTAGCTGTTTGATCCTGAACAAGTCATTTAACCTCTATCTGCTTTAGTTTCCTCAACTTTATAAAGGGATTAATAATAAATAGCACCTATAAATAAATAGGACTATTATGAGGATGAAATGAGATAACATTTGTAAAGTGTTTTGGATACTGGGTGGCATGTAACATACTGAGTTTTTAATAATACTTGTTTCCTCCCTTCTTCCCTCAATATTTTTCTCCTTCCTTCCCTTCCTTCCCATCTTTTTATTTCCTTCTTCTCTTTTTTCCTTACCTTACTACTTATGTCCTTCTCTCTTCTTTCTTTCCCTCCTTTCTTCCTATATAATTTTATTAACAAAAAGAACTACTTAAATTCTGTTAGAAAGTAGAAATATTTGACAAATCCATGTTAATAAAACCTATGACAAAACAGGTGATTACTATGCATTTGCATAATATTTGTAAATGTAATATGTGTGTATGTGTGTATATATGCATGTGATGAAATAAAACAAGTCATTTTTGGTACTCAGAATTAGGTAAAAAACCAAAATAACATATTATGATATAATAATACATTATTTATATACATATACAATACATATATTTGCATGTAATATGTGTTATATCGTATAATTAAGTATGATATATTGATACATGTAAGTTCCATTTTGTGTTTAATAGAGACAACTATGATTTGTATTATTATTGGAATGATTCTATGATTTCATTGGAAGTTTTCATATGGCAGTCCTGATCCTGATAAGGAAATTCCCTCCATAAAATCAAATCAACAATGTTCTATAATTTATAGTCTTGGAGAGGAACTTAGAATACTAAGAACTTCAGTAAATTTCTGGTGGTTATAAAACTCATGTTTTGAATCTGGACTTGAATCTCTATAATTCTAACTTTTATGATAGGTCTATATCTTCTATACCATGAATATCTGTACTTAAAATCTCTATGCTTTATTCAATAAATAAATTAAAAAGTATCCAACAATAAACTATAAATAATTTTGAATAAAATATAGGCATGCATCCTGAAGTTGATATGAACATATACTTTCAATAGTTTACTGGTTCATTTCAGAGAGAATATAGATTGCCTTAAGTCAGTGAGGAAATGATTTATTTTGCAATTATACTTTCAGAATAACTTTTTTATTGTCTCATTATGTACAACTATACAAGAAATCATTTATTGTTCATTTTACAGTGTGGATAATATCTTGTACCTGCTCAGGTAACTATGTAGTGATTTACAAATCAGGACAGGTATCAAAATTACTGAACTTAGAAAATAATTCCTTGTGTCAATGTGAATAAATATCTAGATTTTGGCAATGTATTTAGTCAAATAAAGTAGGGTTCTTTATTCATGAATTTGAAAGGTATTCAGACAGGTCTCTGAAACCAATTACTTAGAATTATTGGTTTTATTACTTTAATGCCATTTTGTCACTTTGCTGTAACCTTGTGAATATATAACAGAAATTGAGGGAGGGGGCAGAAGGGTTGGCAAAGATCAGAACAATATTGGAAATAATAAGTAAATGCCAATTTCCTTTTCTACATATGAGCCAATTGTATGACTACAAAAGACTTAATTCAAATATGTTCTCTTATGATTGGAGTGAATATATATTAGATTTATAAGCATTTACAAGTTTGTATATACCAGTCAACAAATATGTATTAACTGCCTATATGTTGCAGGTACTATGTTAGGCCCTGGGAAAACAAAATCAAGAATGGAATAATTCTTATTCAAAAGAAGCTTATATTCTAAAAATGAAACAACTCAGGCATATGTAAATATATACATGAGAAATCTGAAGTGAAGAAACACAACATAGTTAAATGTAAGATAGTTAAAGATAAAGCATACCAGTAGTTGGGAGATCAGGAAAAGTTTCATGTAAAAGATGGTATTTCAGCAGTAGAATGAAGGAAAAGAAATGGGATATGTATTTTGGAGGCAGAGGTAAGGAAGGAATATATTTCAGTCATTAGGGAATAGCTGTTTCTAAGGCACAGAGAAAGAAGATAGAATGTTATCTTTGAGAAATATAGAGGACAAGGTAGATCAATCATAGAGTACAAGAGAAGAAAAACTGTACAACAAGGCTAGGGAAAAATTATTTGGGACAATGTTTTAAAGAGCTTTAATAGTAAGATGAAAGTTCATGTTTATCCTAGAGTCAAGAGGGTACCACGGGGTTTTATTCAGTTATCTAGTGATATGGTCATTTTTGAGCTTAAGGAAAACCACCTGTGTGGAGGATAGAAGAGTGTACAGAAAGACTTGAAGGAAGGAAACCAGATAAGAAACTTGTTAAAATCTTGGTAAGAGATGTTTAGGGGCTGAATGAGTATAGAGGAGGAGTCAGATATATGAAATATTGGTGAGGGCAAAATGGCAAGATTTGGTGATAATTTGGATATGCTGCCAGTAAAGTGTGAGAAAACAAAGTTTCAAACCTGAGAGACTGTAAGAAGAGTGATATGTTTAACAAAAAGAATATTTGGAAGAGTGCTGGATTTAGGAAGAAAGATATCAAGCCCTATTTTAGACAGATTGGAGGTGTTTCTGCTACATATAGTTTGAAATATCCACGAAACATATGGTGATCCAGTGATCTGCATCAAGATAATTAAATCCAAAGAAAATGTCACCAGAGAAAATACAGAGTCTAAAAATGTTTGTAAGTTCTTGGAGAACGTCCACAGTTAGAGGCCATGATATTTATTATGTCACCAAATGAGCCTGAAAATAAGCCTCTGTCAGATAGAAAGAAAAAACAAGAGAATGAAATTCCATGAAGGGGAGAGTGTCCATTCAGGAGGAGCAAATACTCAACATCATCAAATGCAGCATGAAGTCAAGTAGGTAAGAACCAAGAAATGATCATTATATTGGGCAATTAAGAAATCAGCATTACAGCAAGAACCATCACTGGTCCCACTTTCAAAAGGCCTTTCTGGAAGATTGCTTAAAGAACCTAATAAAAGAACTGGAGGATAAATGGGAAAATAAATTGAAATTAGTGCAAGAAGGATACAGTATCTTGCAAGAAGGATATGATGCCCTGCAAAAGAGATATGAAAAAGACACCAATCTATTGAAAAATAAAATTAGTGAAGTGGAAAAAGAGTGCAATGAACAAAAAAATTCAATTGGCCAGTTACAAATGGAGCTTAAAAAGGTAACTGAAGAAAACAACACTTTAAAAATAAGAATTGAACAAATGCAAGTGAATGACTCAATAAGACTTCAAGAATCAGTCAAACAAAAACAAAAAATGAAAAATTAGAAGAAAATATGAAATATCTCCTAGGAAAAACAACTGACTTGGAAAATAGATCTAGGAGAGACAATTTAAGGATTATTGGACTTCCTGAAAGCCATGATGAAAAAAAAATCTAAACACTATCTTCCAGGAAATCCTGAAAGAAAACTGCCCTGAGATTGTAGAATCAAAGGGCAAAATCACCATTGAAAGAATTCACCGATCACCTCCTGAAAGAGACCCCAAAATTAAAACCCCAGGGAATATCGTGGCTAAATTTAAGGACTATAGCACCAAGGAAAAGATTCTGCTAGCAGCTAGAAAGAAACAATTCAAATACCGAGGATCAATAATTAGAATCACACAGGATCTGTCAGCCTCCACATTGAAGGATCGAAGGGCCTGGAACCAGATATTCCGAAGGGCAAGGGAACTTGGATTACAGCCAAGAATATCCTATCCAGCTAGAATGAGCATTATCTTCCAGGGAAGAAGACGGTCATTCAATGATATAGGTGAATTTCACCTATTTCTAATGAAAAGACCAGATCTGAACAAGAAATTCGACATCCTAACACAGAACTCAAGAGATGCATAAAAAAGTAAAAAGGAAAGGACTCTTGAGAACTTTATTTCTACTAGGGGGATGCTTAAAGTTTGGGGGTATAATTAACTAGATATTACTTTGATAATATGAAAAAGAGAACTAGAGGGGGAAAGGTTGTCATAATGGGGAAAAGAGGGAAAAAGTGGTAAAATAAGATCTTAAAAAAAGGAGGTTAAAAACAAGGTAAAATCTCTTGAAGAGGCAAAGAAAACCTAATATAATTGAGAGAAAGAGGGGAGGGAGTTGAGCATTGTGTAAATCTTACTCTCATCAGGTTGGGCTCTAAAAGTGTATATCAGACACTTGATTTCACATAGAAACTTGTCTGTTGCTAGAGGGAAGGGGGAGGGAAAGGAGGAAAAGAAAGGGATAAACTAATAGAAGGGAAAATAGAAGAATCAGGGGAAAGGAGTAAAAACAGGGGGAAGGGATCTAAAGGGTGGATTATTGTTTGGGGGAGAGGGTCATCAAAAGCAAAGTACTGAGGTGGGGGGAAGAGAGAAAGGGGAAAGGAAAGGGGAAAACATAACTTGGGTAAATAAGATGGCAGGAAATAAAGAATTAGTTATTCTAACTGTGAATGTGAATGGGATGAACTCTCCCATAAAGCGGAAGCAGATAGCAGACTGGATTAAAAACCAGAATCCCACAATATGTTGTCTACAAGAAACACATCTAAAACATAGTGACACATGTAGGATGAAGGTAAAAGGCTGGAGCAGAAAATATTATGCTTCAGGTGAACAAAAAAAAAAAAGCAGGGGTAGCAATCCTTATCTCAGATCAAGTAAAAGCCAAGATAGATCTAATCAAAAGAGATAAGAAAGGAAACTATATTTTATTAAAGGGTACCATAGATAATGTAGCAATATCAATACTAAATATATATGCACCAAGTACAATAGAATCCAAATTCCTAGGGGAGAAATTAAGAGAAATGCAAAAAGAAATAGATAGCTAAACTATACTAGTGGGGGATCTCAACCTTGCTCTCTCAGAATTAGATAAATCAAATCACAAAAAAAAATAAGAACAAACTTAGGGAAGTAAACACAATGTTAGAAAAATTAGGTATGATAGATCTTTGGAGAATATTGAATGGAGACAGAAGGGAGTTTACTTTTTTCTCAGTGGTTCATGGAACCTATACAAAAATTGACCATGTGTTAGGGCATAAAAACCTCAAAATCAAATGCAGAAAGGCAGAAATAGTAAATGCATCTTTTCCAGATCATAATGCAATAAAAATCACAATGTAAGGCCAGGAGAAAATAGACCAAAAGTTAATTGGAAATTAAATAATCTAATACTGAAAAATGAACGGGTGAAAGAGCAAATCATAGACACAATCAATAATTTCATCCAGGAGAATGACAATAAGGAGACAACATACCAAAATTTGTGGGGTACGGCTAAAGCAGTTATAAGGGGCAATTTTATATCTCTAGATGCTTACTTGCATAAAATAGAGAAAGAAAAGATCAATGAATTGGGCTTATTATTAAAAAAAACTAGAAAAAGAACAAATTAAAAACCCCCAATTAAATACCAAAATGGAAATTCTAAAAGTAAAAGGAGAAATTAATAAAATTGAAAATAAGAAAACTATTGAGTTAATAAATAAAACTAAGAGTTGGTTTTATGAAAAAACCAACAAAATAGATAAGCCTTTAGTTAATTTGATAAGAAAAAGGAAAGAAGAAAATCAAATTGTTAGTCTCAAGAATGATAAGGGAGAACTTTCTTCCAATGAAGACGAAATCAGAGCAATAATTAGGAGTTACTTTGCCTAACTTTATGCCAGTAAGTTTGATAATCTAAATGAAATGGAGGAATATCTACAAAAATATAGATTGCCCAGGTTAACAGAAGAGGATACAAATTATTTAAATAGCCCCATATTAGAAAAAGAAATAGAACAAGCTATTAACCAACTCCCTAAGAAAAAATCTCCAGGGCCAGATGGATTTACATGTGAATTCTACCAAACATTCAAAGAACAATTAATTCCAATGCTACACAAACTATTTGAGAAAATAGGGACAGAAGGTATATTGCCAAAATCCTTCTATGAGACCAATATGGTGCTGATAGCTAAACCAGGTAGGGTGAAAACAGAGAAAGAAAACTATAGACCAATTTCCCTAATGAATATTGATGAAAAAATTTTAAATAAGATATTAGCAATGAGACTACAGAAAGTCATCCCCAGGATAGTACAGTAGGACCAAGTAGGATTTATACCAGGGATGCAGGGCTGGTTCAATATTAGGAAAACTATCAGCATAATTAATTATATTAATAACCTAACTAACAAAAAACATATGATTATCTCAGATGCAGAAAAAGCCTTTGATAAAATCCAACACCCTTTCCTATTAAAAACACTGGAGAGTATAGGAATAAATGGGCTTTTCCTTAAAATGATCAGTAGCATCTATTTAAAACCATCAGCAAGCATCATATGTAATGGAGACAAACTAAAACAATTCCCAATAAGATCAGGAGTGAAACAAGGCTGCCCACTGTCACCATTATTCAATTTTGTATTAGAAATGTTAGCTTTAGCAATAAGAGAAGAAAAAAGATAAAAGGAATCAGAGTACGTAATGAAGATACCAAATTATCACTCTTTGCAGATGACATGATGGTATACTTAGAGAACCCTAGAGACTCAACTAAAAAACTACTAGAAACAATTCACAACTTTAGCAAAGTGGCAGGATTCAAAATTAATCCACATAAATCATCAGCATTTTTATATATTACCAACAAAGTTCGGCAGCAAGAGATGCAAAAAGAAATTCCATTCCAAATAGCAGATGATAGGATAAAATATTTGGGAATCTATCTGCCAAGGAAAAGTCAGAACCTATACGAACTAAATTACAAAACACTTTCCACACAAATAAAATCAGACCTAATCAATTGGAAAAATATTAAGTGCTCATGGGTAGGCAGAGCAAACATAATAAAAATGACAATACTACCCAAACTAATCTACTTATTTAGTGCCATACCAATCAAACTCCCAAGAAATTATTTTACAGATGTAGAAAAAATAGTAGCAAAGTTCATTTGGAAGAACAAAAGGTCAAGGATCTCAAGGGGATTAATGAAAAAAAAGGCAGATGAAGGTGGCCTTGCTGTACCAGATCTAAAACTATATTATAAAGCAGCGGTCATCAAAACTGTTTGGTACTGGCTAAGAAATAGAACAGTCGATCAGTGGCACAGGATAGGTTATCAGGACAATCTAGGCAATAACCTTAACAATCTAGTATTCGATAAACCCAAAGACCCCAGCTTTTGGGATAAATACTCACTATTCGGCAAAAACTGCTGGGAAAATTGGAAACTAGTGTGGAAGAAATTAGGGCTTGACCCACACCTAACACCACATACCAAGATAAGATCTAAATGGGTTCATGATCTAGATATAAAGAGGGACTTTGTAAGGAAGTTAGAGGAACGTAATATAGTTTATCTCTCAGACCTGTGGAGATGGAATAAATTTATGTCCAAAGAAGACCTGGAACTCCTAATTGAACACCAGATGGATAATTTTGATTATATTAAGTTAAAAAGTTTATGTACAAACAAAACAAATGCAGACAAGACTAGGAGGGAAGCATCAAATTGGGAAATCATCTTTACATTTAAGGGTTCTGATAAAGGCCTCATTTCTAAAATATATAGAGAATTGTTTCATATATATAAGAATTCAAGCCACTCTTCAATAGATAAGTGTTCAAGGGATATGAACAGACAATTTTCAGATGATGAAATTAAAACCATCTCTAGTCATATGAAAAGTTGCTCTAAATCACTATTGATCAGAGAAATGCAAATTAAGACAACTCTGAGGTACCACTACACACCTGTTATATTGGCTAAAATGACAGGAAAAGATAACGATGAATGTTGGACGGGATGTGGGAAAACTGGGACACTAATACATTGTTGGTGGAACTGTGAACGGATCCAACTATTCTGGAGAGCAATTTGGAGCTATGCTCAAAAAATTGTCAAACTGTGCATACCCTTTGACCCAGCAGTGTTTCTACTAGGCCTATATCCCAAAGAGATCTTAGAGGAGGGAAAGGGACCCACCTGTGCAAGAATGTTTGTGGCAGCCCTTTTTGTAGTGGCTAGAAACTGGAAACTGAAGGGATGCCCATCAATTGGAGAGTGGCTGAATAAATTATGGTATATGAATGTTATGGAATATTATTGTTCTGTAAGAAATGACCAGCAGGACGATTTCAGAGAGGCCTGGAGGGACTTGCATGAACTGATGCTGAGTGAAACGAGCAGAACCAGGAGATCATCATACACAGCAACAACAGTATTACATGATGATCAATTCTGATGGACATGGCTCTCTGCAACAAAGAATTGTCTCAAAGCAGTTCCAATTGTTAACTGAAGAAAACCATATACACCCAGAGAGGGATATGAAATATGGACCACAACATTTTCATGATCTCTATTGACATTTGCTTGCATTGTGTTGCCTTTCTCTGATTCTTTTTTTTCTTGTAGATAGGATTTTTCTTGCATAACTTCTCAAGTATTTCAACATTATTAACATATAATGGACTTCCTGCCATCTAGGGGAGGGGAGGGGACTAGGGGTAAAATTTGTATTGGAAAGCTTTGTAAAGATCAATGTTGAGAAACTACCCATATACATTTTATACAAATAAAAAGCTTTAATAAACAAAAGAAATCAGCATTAACTTTGGAGAGAATAGTTTCAGTTAAGTCATGAAGTTAGAAGCCAAATTATAGAAGGTTGAGCTGGGAGTGAGAAGAGAGGAAGCAGAAGTAAACAATATAGACAATGTTTTTCTAGAAGTTGAGAATAAGGAGAGAGATGTAATATAATTCGAGGGAACATTGATGTCTAGTTGCGATTTTTTTTAAGATTAGATGAGACAGGCATATTTCAAAGCAGTAAAGAAGGAATTAATTTAGAAAGAGCTTGAAGGGTAGAAAGAGAATGGGATTAATTGAGGTTGTTATCTCCTGAATTACACAGGAAGGAATGGGATCCAGGATAGGTTTTGAGGGACTAACCTTGGCCAAGAAAACGGACTCCTTATTATCAGAAACTGTACAAAAAGAAGAAATAATACCTGAAAATATCAAAGAGTTCTGAAATGAAGAGAAGGAAACAGAAAGTACTCATGAATGAACTCAACTTAAATTGGGGGCAGGAGAAGATATAAGAAACTGGATAGTGAAAAAGTAATTATAGAGAAAAATAAAATAATTGCCTTGGTGTAATGAGGTTGATGTATATATGTTTATGAGAATAAACATAGATATCTATATATATATATATGCACACACACATTTAAATATATAAGAGATTAGTATATATCCATCCACATATGTATACATAGCTATTGAGGGAGAGAGAAACAAAGACAGACAACCATCACTTCCCAGGTTTAAAAAAAGTGAGTGACATAATCATATGTAAGAAAAAATAACTGTCACCAAAGGTTTACTAAAAATAACACAGTTTTATAGGATTTTAGAGTTTACAAAGCAAAACATTATCTAATTCCATCTTTGTAATAGCCTTGTGATGTGTCATCATAGGTTTATTATCCTGTTTGCATTTTTGTTTATTTATTTATTTTTAATACACACTGTTTTATGAATAATGTTGGGTGAGAAAAATCAGAACAAAAGAAAAAAACAGAAAAAAGAAGTGAATATAGCATGTGTTGATTTACATTCAATCTACATCATTCTTTTTCTGGATGTAGAAGGCATTTTTCTATCCAAAGTCTATTGGGATTGCCTTGGATTACTGAACCACTGAAAAAACCAAATCTTTCATGGTTGATCATTGTGCATTCTTGCTGTTATTATGTACTGTGTTCTGTCTGTTTCACTCAGCATCAGTTCGTGTAAATCTTTCAAGACCTTTCTAAAATCAGCTTGTTTATCATTTTTATAGAACAATAATATTCTGTTACCTTCATATACCACAACTTTGTCAGCCATTCCCCAACTGATGAGCATCTTCTCATTTTCCAATTTTTGCTACCACAAAAATAGCTGATATAAACATTTTTATACATGTGGATCTTTTTTCTTGGGAAACAGACCCAGTAGTTTCACTGTTGGGTTAAAGGGTATGCCCATTTTTATAGTCCTTTGAATAGTAGTTCCAAATTGCTTTCCAGAATGATTGGATCATTAGTATCCCATTCTTCTCACATCCCCTCCAATATTTATCATTATCTTTTCCTGTCATCTTAGCCATTCTGACAGGTGTGAGGCGGTACCTCAGGGTTGTTTTAATTTGCATTTCTCTAATCAATAGTGATTTAGATGATTTCTTCGTATGACTATAGATGGCTTTGATTTCATTGTCTGAAAGCTGTTTGTTCATATCCTTTGATCCACTTATTAATTGGGGAATGATTTGTATTCTTATTAATTTAACATACTTGTTTACATATTTTAGAAATGAGACCTTTATCAGAAACAATGCAAAAAAATCCCAGCTTTGTACTTCCCTTTTAATCTTGTTTCTGTTGGTTTTGTTTGTGCAAAAACTTTTTTATTTAATGTAATCAAAGTTGTCCATCTTGCCTTTCATAATGTACTGTGTTTCATCTTTGGTCATAAATTTCTTCCTTCTCCAAAGATCTTATAAGTAAATTATCTCTTGCTCTCCTAATTTGCTTATGGTTTCACCCTTTATGCCCAAACTATACACATTTTGACCTTATTTTGGTATGGGGTGGGAAATGTAGGTCTATCCCATATTATGCAACTGTGTCATTATCTGTTATAACGTGTTTTTTGAGAAAGAATCTAAACTGTATGATCTTATATGAGACATGCAAGTTTGACATGCTGTTATTTTCCTAAGCATCTCCTTAGTCTAAAGTAAACATAAACAAATATAGCTATATCTTTTTGCATCTGCCATAACAGCTGTGCATTATTTGAGTATTTTACTGCCTTTTGATTCTTCAGTAGGGTCCATTGATGGTTTATCTCAATATTTTGTCATGTGTATATTATTAATGCCTGTACAAACAATTTTAAAAAGCTATTTATGATGTCCCATGCAGTGTACAGATGGCATCCTAACCTTATGCATATGTTTAAAGCTTCTCTTTTGGTTTAGAGCTTTATGGATATAAAAGCAATTCTAGAGAGAAGTGGTTTTTAAATTTTAATTTTATCAAAATAAATCAGATCTCTTGTGTATTAAACCTTTGCCAAAAATTCATTTTCTTCAAGCCAAACCCATTTGTAAAGGCCAAGGAAAAGACTGATAAGTATGCATTCTATTATGTTGTGTTAGATTGAATTAGATTTGTTTTGGCTATGTAGATTTTGTTTGCATATAGTATTGCTGGGTTTTTAAAAATCCCATTCAAATATTTGAGTCTATTTTCTAAATCTTTGTGGACACTTCCATGAACATTTATTCAATGAATAATAATAACTCAAATTTAAATTATATCTTCAAATATGCAAAGTGTTTTTCTTATGGCAACTCTGAGATAATTATTTCTACAGGATTTTAAATAGAACATTCATTTTATGAATGCTTATATGTATATTTATTGGTTTTGTATTAATCCAAATAAAGGAACAAATATGAAAATATAATCTTACTAAGTAATACATAAAATTGAAATATATCCTTTCCTGATATTTGATTTGATGAATTTTCTTCATAAAATATAAATATTCATAGATATTTGTCATATTATTGTATTTTTATCAACATTCTGCTTGCTTACAATGAGACAGATAACTACTTGGGATTTTCATTATATAATTCTACTTTAATGCAATTTATAATATTAATATATTTTGTTCTTATACAATATAGATTCATAAAAAGGCAACTTATGATAGAGAACAGAGACTTAATCACAAAGCCAGGAATATCAGGGTTCAAATCCCTCCTTGCATATATACTTACCTGTGTGATTCTGTGCAAGTTACTTGAACTTTCAGTGTTATAGGCAACTCTTTCAGATTGTAAATTGATCAGAAGGTGTAACTCCCTTCCTTCGCCTTCTCCCCCCACCATTTGTTGGAGGGAGTTCTCGATACTAATTTAATTACAAGGCTAGTTTCTACTTTTATACCTATAGTTGTACTTCAAGAAATTTATGTAATAATTTTCTATAATGACTATTTTTCAGCCAGATAATTTTTTGGTAATGGTACTTTATAATTATATTTTCGTTCTATTAAGCATTTAGAAGAAGAAGATCAAATCAGTAAAATAATAATGATGATGTTACATGTATCTAGATCCTTGGAGTTTAAGAAGGAATTTTTCCCATAATAACTTATGAGGTAAATCATACATAGCTTATTATTTTCATTTTATGAATGATAAAACTAAGGCTCTAAGAAGTTCAATGACTTGGGCAAGCTCACATAGCTAATATATTATGCAGGATTAAAAACAAAGTTTCCTGATCATAAATCCTTTTATCTGTACACCATCCCATTCTGCTTCTTATTTATATGTTAAATTTCATAGCAAGCTAACATTTTTACTCACCAAGTACTAAAATTGCATTTCTCTGAAAACTAGAATAAGCCAGAAACTACTAGGAAAAATAATAATAGTGGACTGTGGCCAATAGTTGTTGTTTGATTATTCTAATTACAAAAAAATGTGCATTTTAAATAAAGAAGTTATTGTCAAATAAGTATGAGTCTCCTGAAACATTTTAAAATAAAATTTATGTCCTCATAAACTACAATAATGAGTATTGTAAAATTAGTTCACAGTATAAAGCACACTTAAACATAGAAGATACCTGATAAATGTTTATTGAATTAAATAGAATTGAATCTAATGGAGGTCAACTCAATTTAGTGGAGATAAATTGAACTGAATGGAGGTGTATTGAATTGAGTTGAATGAAAATTAGTGGAATGATTTCAGAACACACTAAAAAGAGAACTATTTATATGATTAACAGCCCCATTTTTGTTATTTGTCACACAGAAATCACTAGAATTAACTAACCACTCAGTGACTCTTGATTAATTATTTATAGGTATAAAAGCATACAAGAAAAGATTGTAGAAAATATTATCCATTATATCTTCAGTTCTTCCATGAAATATTTCAAAATGTCTGTGGTTGCTTTACAAAGTAAGCTGATGGCCTGCAAAGGGATTAATTTTTTTTCAACTGCCTGATTCTATGTCAGTATCAATAATAGCTATTTCATTATGTTGATTAGAAAGTTTACTTGTGCCATAGAATTTTACCTGATGGTTTAAATAACTTTGTGTTATATCCATATTTGACAAAAAAAATCTGACAGAATAATTATGTTTCTAAGTTGATTAAAGTTTGGAAATTTGATATGTAGAGAAAACTACTAATTCCATTCTGCCACACTTAACCTTTTTATGTACCCAAGAAAGTAATTTTAAGTATTTCAAGAACACGGTTTTATGATCCAAGAGGCAATAGAATTTTAAAATATGTAAACTAACCAATTGACATAATTATATGTTATAATTTAGGGGCAAGGGATACTACCTTTTCTTAGATAATTATTTTTGTTTAAATTCTAAGAAGTAAACATTCTTTTTTAAAAGTTACTTATTTTAATATCAAGAAAAGAAAAGATGGTTATAAAAACAGACCAATATTAAAATAGTGAAATAAATAAATAAGACAGTACAGGATCCTATGTAAAGAACAAGGTTTCTCAGCATCCTACATGAAAATTCCAGCCATGTGATAAAAGCATTGCAATTTCCTACTTTTATTCAATTACTGGGCAGACTATAGTCTTTTTGGCTAATATCATGTAGAATTGAAGGAAAGCCAAAACTTTGTAACAATTGTAACAAAAATTATTTTTTCATTTAAAGTTGTTACAAATTCCAATTGTCTGCATGAAAATCTAAAAGTATAAAAATCTAAAATTAAAATATTGCCTCCTTTTCCAAATCCCACTAGTGTTATAAGATTGGTTCCCTCGAAGACCACAGAATATTTCTTCCATTAGGATTCTAGACCTAACCCAGAGGGGTTGGGAGTTTTCAAATATAGTGAGTTTGTGTGTCATACATATGTCTAAAACTAACCACAATATGCAAAATCATGCAATAAATCACAGAAAGAAAGGGTGTAGGGGATGGATTTAATAGCCCCAAAATAAAAAAAAATCAATGCCACATAAAAATAGGGGCTAAAATATAAATGAAATTTTATATGGAATATAGTTAAGAAATGAATAGATAGCATCCCCAGCCTTGGGCTGCTGCTCTGTCTACACACTGGTTTCCATAGGTTGACCTGGAACAGTTGACAGCTGTCTCTATTGATCTAAACAACAAGACAGAGAGGACAGACTGAGGCAATGAGGAGAAGGGGGTAGTACATAGAAAATAGGATAGAGGAAAAGCCTTCTACCTACAGCTTCTACCATGCCAGAAGATATAAATATGGCATTTTACCTTTAAAAAACTTTGTAAAAGTGGGTATATGAAGGGCTGTATGAGTTATTATAAAGTGGAATATTGGTCTGTATTTTCAGTTTTTCTCACTGATGAAATCTTATATCAGCAAACTTGAGAAATTATTGTGTTCAAATTGTTCCCTAATAAATCAATCACACTGGAACAAATTCATGTTTTCAAAACAATTGTTATAGCAAAACTGTATTATAACTTCCAGCTGTTGTGTTTTTCATGGGTTATCAATAAGCTAACCAGAGTTAGCTTTGAGAAAGGAATATCTTCTAATTTATGTGGTAGAATTGTTGATACAAAGCGAATCCTTGCTCAAATCTGGGTCATAATCTCCCTTTGCACACACTCCCTGACATGAGTGCGATTAAATTTGTTGGGCATATGTAGAAAAGGGAAAAAGCTCCTTTTTTTGGTAGAATAACTTTTTTTTCCCTTTTGTGGAGTCTTATAAATTTTCCCTGAGGAGTACACCTCTATTAGACTCTAAAAATCAATACTTTAGTAGCATTTTAAAGCTTCCTGTCTTCAGTGTGTCTGGTCTGCCTTTAGAATATCTTTTCCTTTCTG
Organism: Myrmecobius fasciatus; assembly: GCA_023553655.1. Taxonomy (NCBI): domain Eukaryota; kingdom Metazoa; phylum Chordata; class Mammalia; order Dasyuromorphia; family Myrmecobiidae; genus Myrmecobius; species Myrmecobius fasciatus. The sequence continues at coordinate 296,458 of JAJPUD010002541.1, forward strand.
TGTAGGGTGATCCTATTTAATCTAGTATCTCATAGTTCTTCATTCTTCTAAAAATTATTAAAAACTTGTCCAACATTAGTTTATATTTTTATTGATTGATTGATTCAATAGAAGCGTCTAGTTCATGCATATGAATAATTCTTTAACTCAATCCAACAGAGATTCTCATATGATAATGTCTCAGACCTTCCACTAGCTAGCTATGTGAATATAGACAAGCCATTCATTTTAACTCTCTGGGCTTTACATTCCTCATTTGTGAAATGGGAGAATTGAACAAGATGGTATTGAAAGTTCCTTCTTATAACAAAACTCTGTGAGTCACTCATTTCAACAATTTTATGTGAGTTTTTTTTCCTTTGTTAAATGGTAAGGATTTTTTTGAAGACAGGAACAATTTTATCATTTCTGAATATTAATGAATTAATCAATAATCACTTATTAAGCACTGAGTGTGTTCTAGGTTTTATGCTAAACACTGGGAATATAAAAATGGTGCAAAATAGTAAATGTCCTATATATATATATATACATATATACATATATACATGTATATATATATATATATATAATGAATTGAATAGAGGAGATTTAAGGCATATGATACAATGATGCTAAATATTTCTCCAGCTGGCTTTATAAGTGAGGAAGAGCAATACTGACCGAAAAGAAAAGCACAAAGAAGTTAGGCTGGTACCATATCTATTTGAATTTATGATATTCTCTATAGAAGGACAAGAATTTGTGCAGTGTTCTCTAGTACAACTCCTAATATGATCAAAAGAATCAAAACTAGGCATGTTTTTAGTTATTATTTATCCAAGAAGTTTCTCTACTACTCAAACCAGTATGTTTTCTTGTCTTTTTTCAACTCTGAATGCAAACTATAGGAATGGAAAAGAATAAAGATTTCTTAGAAACCGCTACACTACTTTTCAACAACACTTTGTTAAAAGTCCATGAAGACATATACATGTGTACACATATGGGCATACATATGTAAAAGATCCATATATATGTAGACATGTGTAAGTGTTCACCTAAATATATGCATGTATATTTGGATATATACACAATGGTAAATTTTTTTTAATTACTCCATTGTTTTAATTCACAGTTAGCTTTTAGCTTTTAGAAAACTTATTTGTTGTCCTTCCTATCAGTCACTTGTCTCTGTCTGTACAAATGACATACTTGGTTGAGTATGTTTCTCCCATAGAGAGGGAGGGGATAGTGACTGGACTTGTGATTTTATTGGTGTTGTCAACTCTAAGGATGTGTAAACTCCCTCTACCAATGCAAATCAAAATTGTTTGAGAATGACCTGGAGGACTTAAATCATCACTTTCTAGAGTATCATAGTAGTAATTGTAAGAGGTGGGACTTGAACACGTCTTCTTGTTTTCCCACACCAAAAATAAAAATAAAGTTTTTATTGCTTAAATATCATTCAAAAAGCATAGAGAGATGTTTGTTCTAAATTTTAGTATCTACACATTATAGAGGAAATCAAGGTGAAAATGTCAGATTATACTCTAAATAAAAAAATCACATTCTTCTAAAATTGAATATGGTGCTGTACACCTTATTTATTAAAAACATATATCTGGACATAATACTAGAAGAGAGATAAAGGGCTAGAAAATAGATACAGCTGCTAGACAAGCCCAGAAGGCCAAAGGCTCAGTTTTCAAATATTCATGTATTCAGTTTATGCCTATTAGGCACCCATCTGGTGGATTTAGGATCTGGACATAGCTTACCTTTCCATTATGAGCAAAAAATAATTAGCAGCTTTTTGTGTTTTTTTCCTTAATTGCAGATGGCATCTAGCAGATTTACTCATGTCTCCTAGAGTTCCTCTGTTTTTGCTCATTGCATAGCATTGTTTATAACTGTTCATAAAGTTGTTTGGCTTCATAACTTGTTCATGGATCTGCCAAATATCTCCTAGCCAACCTGATCATCTAAAAGAAAACATTCTTTGTATATAATTTGAAACAGATTTTAGGCCATTTTTAGTTACTATCTTTAAGAAGATTTTAGAATATTTTAAAAGAGAGTGTGACATTGTGTGACTAATCTTTCATGTAAGAAGTTGTATCTTTGTTTCCTGAAGCTTCTGTTTATACATAAAGAAAACTGTCAAAGTGACACGTGTGAATGGATCCAGCTGAAAGAATGTGACATCTTTAAGATACTATTAATCTTTGTAAAATAAAGTGATTATTGGAGAAATTCTTAGAGAAATTGAGTGTAAGTCCTATCTCTAACTCGCATTAGCTATGAAACCCTGGGAAAGTCCCTTACCTATTCAGTATTCTAAGATAATAAGCATTCTAAGACTATAATTTTCAAAAAAGTGACAGCTTGCATTGCTAGACAGAGTTTTCTTACCAAAGAGCTCCCCATGTCAGTTTAAAAAAGGAAACAGATCCAATTCCTATCTCATTAGAGAAATAAGGGAAATAAAATTAAAATGTTTGGTGATCTTCAAATAATATCTGAAGTTTTTAATATATCAAATTTTTCACCCAAACCTTAAAATTTCACCCAAAATTTAAGTTTGGGTGAAAGTCTGGGATTTGAGAAAAAATAGCGTTGAGACTATTTGAAAGAAAATATGGTAACTTCTTACTACATTGTCAATTCTGAAACCATGTCAAAAGCAGAGAGGAGCAGTGTTTTCTATGGCTGCAACCTCAACCAATCTGACACCTGCCAAGGGCCTTAGCTTAAAAAGGCCAGTCTCCCATTTCATCAATGGTCATCTCCAATTGTCTTGATCTTGCCATTCGACTCAGATAGCTTTGGAGTAAAAAGTGAGGCAGGTGACTGGCACAGCCCTCCCTCACTTTTATCCAATTCACTTGCATGTCATGGAATTACCTCCCTAATATCATAGTCCTCTCCTAGAATGACGGATAAATAGCAATAAGGATTTCTGATGAGAATCTAAGTTTGGCTTATTTATCCATCATTTGATTATTTATTTCTATATATTGTGTTTACATGCTATGTCTTTTTTCATACCTTTTAATGTACATATACATATGTGTGTATATATATATATATACATATAGCTATATATGTGTGCATATTCCTTTATAAGTGTTTATAATTTGGAGGGGGAGGTGCTTAATTTGTCTTTGCTCTTAGATTGTCTACTTCCTTGAAGAAGCTTCCCTTGGAACTCTTCATAGCCCTTAGTAATAATGTTCTAGCCCCCTAAATAGCTTTTGCAAACACGAGTTGAAGATTTTAATTTTGTTTGCAAATTCCAAAATATTATTGTGTGATCAGTAGCCCATTGATGTTTCTATAAGACTCTTATTTATGAAAACTCCCTAGGACTTGGTTAGTAGTTTATACTATAAAGTAAGAAATGAAGATTTCTTATTTAAATGTTTCAGGAGCATCCATTCACTGACTCATATAAAGTAGGTTAAAAATTATTTATGAAATTACTGGAAAATATCTTTGAAGCATGTTATAAATGAATAAAATTTCTCCTTTACCTCATTTTTACTCAATAATAATTGTGTCCATTAATTCTATATACTGTCTTACTCCATAAGCATCCTGTATTTTAAATTTGATTTTTATTTGGTTTAATTGCTCAAGTAATCAAAAGAAAAGCCAGTCATCTAATTAACTTTTGAGTAACTCGAGTAACTCTAGAGGCATATTAGTAAATATTATTCATACAAATACTCAGTTGAAACAAGAATAGGTTTGATACCCAAATCATGATACCTCACTGAATGCTCAAACTTTACATCTGATTGGAAAGATCTTTTATTTAGAACAGAGTGTAAAAAAGAAACCTTCATTTTAAAATACTGAATTCAAAATCTTAGCCTTATACTTTTTCTCTATATCTAAGCTATGCTTTAGAATCTTATTCTAGAATGCTTAATTCTCTTTAGTCAAATATATAAAATAATAATGTAGAAATATATCTAAGGAGTCCAGCCATCTTATACAATTTTATTATTGTTTCCCCTGTAAAACTTATCAAAAAGAAATGATATCATATAGTAAGCTGATATAAACAGATTTACAGTTGCCAAAAATTCTTGGGGAATTCAGATTCTTGGAATCCATTTTCATGATTGTTGCTTTCTCCTTAGAAAACTCTGAGCAAGGGATTGGCATGTAGATTTTTTGAATTTTGCTTTGGATAATTTTATTCATTTCTATAGGTATGTTTTATCTTCTCAAATAAATAGCCGCCTTCTCAAGAAGAGAGGATAAAACTTTATTTTTATATCTCTACTTGATGATAGATAATACTAGAAACATTAAAACATTAAAATTTCCATTGAGGAATTGGTAAATGTGTATAGAATTTAAAAAAAAAATAGCAGGAATACAAAAGGCCCACTAAGAATTGTGACCAATTGAGGAAAAAAAGCAAAATTCTTGGGTCACCCGAAATATGCACAGAAATGAGCAACCTAAAAGGAACAAAGAAGAACATCTTTTCTTCACCACCCATCTCTGATGAGCTGTTTTATGCAGTAATGGTTATGGATGCCCAATGTATTCATATGTCTTATAGAAAAATATAATTCAGTGTGGGACATTTTTATATTTTCATAAATAGAAAACAATTGTAATTTGAAAAATTGAATGCTAGTCCAATTTATACCTCACTGTCCCTTTAAATCAGTGCAAGATTTTAAACACAGTAAGTGCTGAATTCATGTTTATTTAATGAAACTAAACTTACATTTTTATGCGTATATAATTTTATTTCAAAATTCATAAGTAACATCAGAGAAGGGGATCATAAATTTAGAGCTGAAAGAGATGCTAGTCAACTTTCTTATTTTATGAATCAGGAAATTGAGGCAGATAGGTAAAGAATCTCTCCAAGGTTATATAACTAGTAAGTGACAAAGCTATCTGTCATTATATAACTAGAAGTGGCAAAGCCAGGATCTGACCCCAAGTCCTCTGATTCTATTGTTTAAAAATATATTAACAATATTAATAATAAAGATATCTCATTCCTTTATAGAAATTTGCAGTTTTCAAAGTGCTTTCATTACAATAATTCTATGTGGAATGGAGAATATGTAGCCATTTTCTAAGTAGTTCAGTTTTTTCCCTCCTTCCAAGGGATACACATGTTGAAGATGCAGCTTGCTAGTTAGCATGGAACCTAATATATATATATATATATATATATATATATATATATATATATATTTGTCATGTTGGTCAAGAAAAAATAGATCAAAAGGAAAAAAAAAAACCAAGCAAACCTACAACAATAACAACAAAGGTGAAAATATTCTAATTTGATCCACATTCAGTCGCCATGGTTCTCTCTCTGGATGTGGATGGCACTTTCCATCCCAGGTCTAAAATAGAGACCATATTTTAAATGAAGTGTTCCCATTCCCTAAGTAGGACAAAACTCTGCAGAGATTGAAATCCAATTTAAACTCAATTCTTCCTTACTCCAAGTGAAATATACCACCTAGCTGCCTATGTGGGCAGGGGTACCAGGATGAGCATAAGTTATCTGTATAGGGACAGTGCTTTTGCTTCATTGATTCATTCATTTGTTTATTTATCATTCATTCTTTTTGTTTATTTTAAGATACATTGAAGCAGAAAATAGAAAGGAAGGAATAGCTAGCGTTTGAGCTGTGACTGTCTTGGCAACCATTTCTGCCTCCTAGGAGAAATCTCTGAAGTCATGAATGGAAGCATCAATAAGGGCACACAGATCATTGCTAGAAAGTTCTATTCAAAAGAACAGATAGCAGATGATGATTCAGGCCTACACTTTCTTCCCACTCATCCTCCAGGAGAATTAACTCTGGACTCCACCTATACTTTAAAGTATATTTATAATCCTATTTTATTCAAATATGAAGTCTGCATAAGATAAAAATGTGTTCAATCATAGCAATTCAAGATCTCTTTACATCTCATTATTGGGAATGGAATATATATAAGAGAGTAATAGATTAAAGCACATAGGGAGAGAATGAGAGAGAAAATAGACTCTGTCAGAAGCCTCCAGGCTCTATCCTGGCTTGGGGCTCTATAGCTAGGTAAAAACGATTTATAATTTATAACTACGCAAAACAGAACAAACAAATGAATATGAATGAAAATATAGCAGTAATCTGTCTGTTATACAGCAAGGTGAGCTGCCAATTTGGGTCATACAATATTCCCCATTATTTTACTCCATGCATGTTCAATACAACTTTCTCCAAGGTGGGGAATAGGAGGTAAGGATGGAGACTGGAAAGCCATATTTCAAAGGAAGGAGAAGATGGATGGTTGGAAATTATAGGCAACACCCACATTTATAAGGTGGGAGTCAAAGGAAGATGAAATAAAATTACTAATCCATTCTGTCTTGCAGCAAGACAGCAAAATCTCATCTCACTTTTTACAACCTCTCATAGGTCACAAATATATATAAATGAGGAAATTGGGGCTCAGAGGAGTTAATTGATTAGTCACATAACCAATGAGTAATCAAAGAAACCAAGTTTTATGTTCTTTTCATTATATGCTACATATTTTAGAAACTTTTTTTGTTTTATTTTGTTTTTAAAATAGGATATCACAAAAATGTTAATGTGGTTTTAAATTTTAGTAGCTTAAAACTGTATTATGATTTTTAGACATATTGTGTATTGAAGCCAAGGAAGACAATTATTACCATGGAACCTTACATATATGTTTATATATGTGTATGCTTGTGTGAATGTGTGGATATACATATATATGTATTATGTATTCTTTAGATAGCAAATTAATTTCTTTTTGATATAAATTTTAAATGCTCTGTATTTTTTTAAAAGGAACTATTTATGTAACATGACTCATTATTGCATAAGTTCATATATTTACCATGTCCTCCTCATTGACAAATCATGGCTGATAATCTAAACATGTTATAAATTTTGGCTACCCTTTCAATTTGGTATCAAGCTTTTATTCTAATATGAACATTGTCAATTACTTAAATGCATTGAAAAATCATAATAGTTGTCTATTGCAGAAACATATGAAAATAAAACTTATGCATATGTCTCTTGATATACAAGACTCCTCGCCCATTCCCTCCAATCCCCACCACATACATATACATATTCTTCTCTGCCTAAAAGTCTTATGGGCAGCTAGGTGCCACAGTGGATAGAGCACCAGCCCAGACGTCAGGAGGACCTAAGGTCAAATCTGGTCTCAGACACTTAACACTTCCTAGTTGTGTGGCCCTGGGCAAGTCACTTAATTATAATTGCCTCAGCAAATAAAAAAAAAATCTTTTTGCTAATACTCAGCACAAACTCAATGAAATGATTTTTAGTTGGTATAGTGCTTCAGAAAGGTATTCCAGAAGAAACTCTTGATGAAAATCCAAAAGTATAAAAAAATTAATACAAGAGCTAAATTACATATAGGAAGAATATATTTTCTGGAGTTAAGATGTGAATAGTTTTATGCATCTATAAATTGATTTACAATATAAGCTTATGAAACAGAGGAAAGAATGACATATATTGTCATACTTGGTTGTGTGGATTTTTTGAATAGATATTCATTGCATATAAAAGGTCACACAGACAGAAGGGAACCTCTTTTCTACTTTATTTTGAGATTCTAAATTGGAAGATAAAAAGAAAAAATGTATAGTGTACAATGATTATATGTATCTTACATTATTAGAGATGGTTTGTCTTACCTTACCTTACCTTAGAAAAAAATAGAATTCTGATTTCTTCTATTACAGATAGAGGCTATTACCACAAATCTGAAAATCAATAAAACTTGTTTTGGAAGAGTAAACGATTACATGATAATTTATCTTCTATGCCATCTTCCCAAGAGAGTGTAACTATGATTGTGTGTGAATCTCATCAGCTATAGTGTGCTGTTCAAATCTAAGTTTCTCCAAGAAAAATGAAACTTTCATTCATATTTTGATTTAATTAGAACTACATTCAAACTATCTGATTCCTTTAAAAAGTAAAAATTTTGAACATTTAGTAGGTCAAAATATTTTAAAATGGTGATGGATGGTGATGATTCTACATTATTGGTTCCCCATGGATTACTAAGTAGAATTGTTTGTTGGTAGACAATGCAGTTTTCTTGACACCCGTTGACATTTCCTGACACTCTAACCCCATTCCCCATTGCTATATATAGCACAATACAGTCAAACATTTTGACTCAGTATTTTATGTTTCTCTCTGTTTAAAATTATAATATGTCAAAATATTTTATTTTGTACTTGTGATACATATAGGTATATCCACATATGTGTGTATTTCATCCATGAATCTGAAATACATCTGACTTAGGTGATTCATGTAATTTTTTTTTCTACTTGCTAATTCATTCTAGCTGTCGTCCTTGTCTAGAGCTTCTTTACCCTAAGAGCTAAATAATTTGGTCTAATTGAGTTAGAAACCCCTGAGAATTAAACATAAGTGTGTATTATCATAGATTTTCACATTTAATACCACTTGCAGCAGTTTTTACAGAATCTGAATCCCAGAATCCTAGAGATAAATCTGGGCAGTACCTGAGCAGGAAACCCTGCAGTCACAATGACAGCAACAATATCAGCAATAGCACCAAAAGTTGCTGTGATTATAGCAACAATAATAAACCCTGACATATAGACTTTTAATATGTGAAAATACTTTACATGCAATACCTCTTTAGACATCATTCTATTTTAAGAAAACTGTTTCCTTTTCTTCTTTAACTAAAACAGATGAATTATTGCAAAAGATAAGACACTGTAAGTTATGTGTAACATTATTTCTTTTTATTGTTAATCATGGGGGATGATTGACATGTTTAATTTTTAGTGTATTTTCACAACATAAATCAGGGAATATTACAAATTGAATTTTAACTTATTGTTTTGTTGATTATCCAGACTTCAGAATATGATAGAGGAAAATGTTAATAAAGCAAACTAAATATAAAGAACTGGTTGTTAAATATTTACCAAAACTCCTCTACAACCCCACTACAGTCACTATTGCTACTATTTTGAAGGAGGAGACAATAGGGAATCCAGGGCAGATAACTACAAGCCTGAAAATGTTCCTCTACTATTGGAGATCAGCAACTCTTCCATAACCTAGAGTCTTAAAGACATCACTTAGACACTGCAAATTAAGTCACTTGTTCCTAATTTCATAAAAGTATTTGTCAGGATGTGGAATAGAACCTAAATGTTTCTGAATCCCAAGGCCAGCTCAAACTTTCTCTCTTCAACATTAATAATATAGATATATTTCAATGTTAATGAAAGCAGATTAGTATAATGTAATCTTCCTATATATTTTAAATCAAATTATATATGATTTGAAAATTTAGCCAAAGAAGAGCCAGACTTAGGTAAAATTTTGAATTGTAAAGTTTATCTTGACTATTTCTAGACTATCCCAATCTTACCTCTGGCTACTTTTCAGACACAGAACATTGGTAATCTTTTCCATAACTCTAATCCCTCTCTCTTAGGAAATTCTGTTTTCACCTTCATTTCTTGGTGTGGAAGTAAATAAAATTGTAACCTCTTCCAAAGAGATTTATATTTATGAATTTATCTTTAATTTTAAAAGGAAGGGATTTGTCCACAGACATAGTTGGATTGGTGGTGTATACATGGTGCTACTGGAATTTCACAAGGTAGGTAGATGTCATCTCTCCTGCTAAATAAAATGATCCATGTATACCTAGGAGGTTAGACCGTACTTAGAAATAATATCAATGGCTGGATGTGTTGACATGGAGATTGTGTTTAGTTATAGATTGGACTGTGACTGCTGACAACTATACTACTTCTTATATTTTATAATTCTATGATTAAAAAATAGTTATTTCTAAAGTGTTACTACTACTTTATTATTAAGATCATAACTATTTACATATCAAATTAAAGGGAACTCTTTTTAACAAATGTTACTATATTGCTTTGATTCCTTAATAGCATTTACTAAGATATAGGGAATTTAAATTAAAATGACCTTTCAAATAAGAAGGGTATAGTACTTTAAATTGGTATACTTGGACAAGAATTATTTTTAATCAAAGTAATTTTCATTTTAATAGTAAATTATTTTTATAGAAGATAGAGTTTGGCTTCCAATTTCTTTGCATAGAAAAAAAGTCTTCAACAAGTATCTGATTAATATCAGCAATATAAGAAAACTACAGTGTGTCTGATGAATCCAAACAGCATACTACCATTTTGTCTAACCTAAAAGTTCAATTTTCCTTTGTTAGAATCTGTCACTGTGACTAGCTCATAATTTGAGTTTTTCTGGCCTATGTGTTACTTTGGCTCAAGGCAGATCACCCATTCATGATTGAAGTCTGCAGGATTTTCTGACAGTTTCTGTTGTTCTCACCTGTCTACAGAGATCTTATATTGTTTCAGGGTGTACTTCAGTGTATTCTTGAAATATTTTGTGTGACTTCCCTGTATATAATTGCCCTATTCATTTGAAAATAGGCATACTGAAATTCTGTCATCAACCATTCTCTTCATCTAACCAAAGAAGAGGAGCTGACTCCATAACTGGTTTTCATGCCCAAAGAATCACTGTCTCCTTGTTCTTCA
>JAJPUD010002542.1:3434-71320 GCA_023553655.1 Myrmecobius fasciatus
GGAGATTAAATAAAATGACAGGAAAAGATAATGACAAATGTTGGAGGGGAGGTGGGAAAACTGGGACACTAATACATTGTTAGTGTAAATGTGAACAGATTCAACCATTCTGGAGAGCAATTTGGAACTATGCTCAAAAAGTTATCAAACTGCATACCCTTTGACCCAGCAGTGTTTCTACTGGCTGATAACCCAAAGAGACCTTAAAAGAAGGAATGTAGTTAGATAATCTGTTTTGGATTCATGTTGATATCATTAGTGAAGCTGAAAGGGAAAAGGAACACATTCCTTCCTCTGGTCCCCACCTTTGGAATATGGTGATGGTTGGTCAGAACTAGCTATAACTTTTCTCCTCCTACTGGACAGTTCATATTATCTAGTCACCACTTTCAAGTTTATCCCTTTAGGGACTCTTTTTCTATCCATGACTAGGGTACAGGGAGAAGGAATAAAGCCATGAAGTAGCCCAGCCTTTTTCCAAATAGAAAATGACATTGGGATATATTTTTTAGTTAAGACTATGATAAGGAGGAAAACAACTGAGACCTATTTTAGAAGACACTAATAAATCAAAATCATGGCAGTTTTGTTGTATATTTGTTTGAAGTTGAAAGCTCATATTTCTTTGAACTGAATGTCCTTGAAGATAGTGATTTTTCCTTCTTCCATCAATGTAGCACAGTGTGTTGCACACAGTAAGTAGAAATAGTAGGATTAATTGAACTAGATCTTTATTTTGGAAGCAAAATAAAAATTCTGTGGTTCTGAATCCTACTCTTTCAATTATAAGAAACAAATACACTTCTTTCTTCCCTTTGTCATCCCATTTTTCTATTTGCATTTGGTGGTTGGAAGAAAATCATGTTCTTACATATATGAGGTACTCAACAATTCTTGATTACTAAATTATTCAATATGATAATAATAATAATAAAATAAAAATCAATGTGCCACAGTGAAAATTACCAAATGCTCTTTTGGAAGAAGGCATCTCCTCATCTGGGCATACCCAAAAGCAATAAAGTCAAAGGTCCAATCCCTATCCTTGTTTATTGTTTCAGAGGACATTTTAGTTTAAATAGAATGCTATCATTACTTCTCAGGACTAAAAGGGAAAAACCAGCACTTCCACTCTCCAGTATTTTATTTTATTTTATTTTTTTTTTGCAGGACATAGGCAAGAGGAAAGAATCCCTTCCTTGGCAAAGAGGAAGAAATCAAAGATTCTTTTTCATAGATATGTCCTCTCTATGCCTGAAATATATACCTTTACCAGGCTTCAGGGGAGAATAACCCATATAGATGATCTCATTCAGAAGTTCTGAAACATATAAGCATTTCACTTCCTTTTTTTTTTTAACTTAGTAAGGATTTTTAACATCTACATCAACATTAACCCAGAACTTGTTGACAAATGCTATTCATCAAATCCTCTGGCCTGGAAGCTATACTGTCTCATGATAGGTCTTTCTTAATAAGCTAAAACCACAGGACTGTTAGCCATAACAATTCCTTCATAACTGGCACACACAAAAGCTTTGTCCTTGACAGCCCTGACCACAAGAGTTCCTGTTACAGTGTATTGCATCCATAATCTGTGTACTCAGAAGGAAAGAATCCTGAGTTTAAGCAGCCTAAACTTGAATGTAACATAATACAGTTTTGAATTCTATAAGTAACCTCAGTTAGCTAGACCAACAAAAATCCGAGCTCTGAGTTAGTTCTGCGTTCACATTAAGGTGAGAATTGAAGTCAGACTTCTTGGGCATACTGATGTAGGAAGCTTGGAATAGTTTCACTAGGAATAGGGCTGAGGGGTGGAAGGATGTACAAGGTGTCTAGTCTGTGTCCTGATTGTAAATTAGTTTTACTACATGTTCTCAGTCAGTGCCTCATGAGACCAATTAAAGTGATTTGTCAGTCTCTGGTCAAATAGGAGGCAGTCCTTTGAAATGAGAAACTTGGTTGCTTACCAACATTTGAGTCAGTTCTCTATTACTCTATCAGAACCAGGGAAAATGACTTCGCAAATTAAAAGAATGGAAAAGAGTCATTGCTTTAAATGAGGTAAGAAAGACCTTCTGAGATCTGGGTGATGCAAATGTTGGGTATGGTCAAGCCAATTCAATGATTTTGGAGCTTCAGTCAGTCTGGAGAGTAACAAAAAGAGATTCTTGTGTTTGGTCTCAAGGATAACTGGATAAGTCCAGAGGAAATCCCACATACTTTGCTGCACAACACAGATTTTATTCCACCAGTCCAATGAACAAACCTGGAGAGAGCTAAGGGACTCAGGTAAAGCATCCTTGAGCAAAGGAACTAGCAGAAGCCAATGTTTGAGATTTTGTGTCACATCTACCAAATCCCTCAGGACACAGTGTTGACTTCTCTGGCTCCTGAATGAGTACTCACAGCCTCACCAGGAATAAGAAATAATTATTGTTAATATTCATTCTATGTAATTCTGGAACTTCTGATGATTTTGATTTGTCTAATGAATAATTTAGTAATTACTAATCACATATTGAGTTCCTATTACTTGCAAAGCATGGTACCAAACATTGAGGGATTATAGAATTACAAATTTTGAAAGGAAGGGAATTTTGAAGTTATTCAATCCATGCCCAGTCCCTAAATTTTGCAGTTATGTAAATTGAGTCCCATAAGGGCTATATGACTTACCCAAAGCCATAAAGGTAATAAGTGGCAAATCCAATACTTCTATCTGCAAATCTAGCACTCTTTCCAACAAACTTCAATGCACCCTGCCTTCAAGGAATTTTCATTCTCTAGTAGAGAGAAGATATGACATATCCATAGAAAAGGAAAACAAACCATACTGAGAAGTATACACTATGTGTCAAATGGTCAATAAATGTCCCAGCAACTGGGAGGAGGAAAGTTCCTACTTAATCTAGTCTTGTGTTATTGAATGAAGGAAATAGGACAGCATGAAATCTGCCTTTCATGACATAGAGTAGACTATCAAAACTCTCAAAAACTAGTTCATTAGAAAGACCCAATTTATTCCAGTTAGACATAAACTCCCACATGAATAAGTGCTCAAAATGTGCAAAAAACACTTGGAAGTGGCCCCTAAAAACCCAATGAATATCCCCTTTACCAAAGTATTTTATTAGCTTGGAACTTTATTTTTAGCATCAAGTTCAGGTAAGGCATTCATGAGCTCTTGTCTCTGTTGTCCTAGGTTATGGGCTAAAAATATGAAATCCTCTTGTTGTGGAACAGAAGGGGAGAGGTTTAGAATTAGCAGATATAACCTAGGGATGGTAGGGGACAATGAGTGGGGGAAATGGGAAAAGAAAGCTGAAATAGATGAAAAATAGTTTGAGGTGCATTAATAACCAGGAATCCAGTTCTAGAAATGTTAAAGCCAAAAGGACAATTAACACTACGTGCCAAACATGAGCTTGGTTGAATTGAGAAAAAATCAAGTCAACTGAAATGTCAACAATAGAAAGGAATCCAGCAGTTAGGAAGTCAACAAGGAGATTGTGACGCTCCAGAAAGTCACAAAGGAGAAAGTTTGCCTTTGCCACAGTAATGGTAATATTTGCCAGAGATTCAAGGACCAACACAACTAATTGTCACACAGGAGAGGAAGCTATGGTTGACAGAAATCTTTTGCTAAAAGAACTGTAGTGTTCTATTGCTTGGCATTTCCCTGGAGTCAAAGAACTGTGATTTTCTTGATACAATTATTCCCACCAGCAATGATCACAATCCTTAATGCTATAAGATACGGATCAATTAAATAAGCCCTTCCATACTTCAGAAGTGATATATGTAGCCAATGATAAATCATACATCATTGTGACCAAAAATTTCACCACCAGATTTCTACCTGGTGAACTTGTTGACCCTTGGAAAATTTTTGAAGTCTTTGCACAATTGATGAAGAATAAAGTATTCAGTTAATGCTCAAAGCCCTTCCTACTTTAGAGAACTTGTCCCAGAATATAAATTTCACTTGTATAGTCCTATATAATGTTGGATCACCACCATAAAAATTATTCATTAATGGAATAATTTCTTTGATAGAAGATTCCCTAAACAAGGACACATCCATAACATCACTTCTAGTAATTCTGAAAGAGGCAAATCTTTATGCTGTCTTTGTTATTTGTTCCTTAATATAAAATAATTTCATTGACTAGACTGGAAGGACTTAATTGGTCAGAGCCTCCTGATCAAAACCAAATTTATACATATAAATACTCTGTGTCATTGTCCTGCCAACTGTGTTGTCTATATTTCTTCCTCATGCATTCCTAAATTGTTAGAATAATGTTTTGTTTTGTTTTTTCCAGGGGTGGTTCTTTTATATATTCCTACCACACTCTAAGGACACTGTTTTTCAATTTAGGTGAGAGACTTCCACTTTTTAGGTACATAATGAGTTAGTCAATTGCATTAAATTTTTAAAAAAATAAATAAAACAATTCTATTAAAACAGCTGAATAGGTGTTTATTAAAAAAAAAGCTTTGGAATTTAAGAAAAAAAATTTTAAAATAGTTAGCCAATATGCCCTATGGTTCAAGAAAGGGAATGTAGTGGGGCAGATCCAAGATGGCACAGAAAAGGAAGCAACTTACCTGAACTCTCCTTAAAATCCCTATAAATACATTAAATAACGTCATAAAACAATTCCTGGAGCAGTGGAATCCACAGAAGTACAGAGAGAAATAATTTCCAGCTAAAAACAAATGAGAATGTCAGCAGGAAAAATCTGTCCCATCTGGGTGAAAGTGGAACACAGACAGACTAGTGCAGGCCAGACCAGCACAGACCCAGACCCAGCAAAACAGAAGCAGGCTTTGGAAGTCACTGAATCAGCAGTGGCAGCAGCTGCTTCCAGAGCTCTCAGCCCACAGAAGGTAAGAGAGTTGAACTGGTGAGAAGGAGATTACTAGAGGCTCTTAGCTAGCACTGAGGCAGATCTCTGTTGCTTTGCGGATACTCAGATCCAGGTTGCAGTCCTAGGTGGCAGCCCCAAAGTAAGGTTGAGCAGTAGTACATCAGAGCTTATGACCACAGTGGAGGGGGATTCCTCATCCCAGTTCCAAGGTAGAAAAGAATGCTTGTGGCTGCCGCAAACCAGAGCACAGAGCAGGAGAGCAGCAAAAACACTTATCATACCATCTTGGAATAACTGAAAACTGATAGGTTCCTAAACATATCTCTGAAAACAGCTGCATAAAATCCCTGAAGATTGTGACAGTGTGTCCTCCATCCTGGAAATCTACTTTTGCAAAGAGTTAAAAAAAAAAAAAAGTCAAAAGTCCAAGAAGTAGGTCAGGGAAATGAGGAAACAACAGAAAAAAAAAAAAATATGACCATAGAAAGTTACTAAAGTGACAAGGAAAATCAAAGCACACATACAGAAGATTTTTTTAAAAAATCAAAGTTACTACATCTAAAGCTTCAAAATAAATATATGAAACTGCCTCAGGCCACTGAAAAAATAAAAAAATTATTTTGAAAGTCAAGTAAGAGAGATAAATGGAAAATTAGGAACAGTAATGAGAGTGATGCAAGAAAGTCATGCAAAACAAGCTAATAGTTAAATAAAGGAGACACAAAAAAATGCTAAAGAAAATAATACCTTAAAAAACAGACTAATCCAAATGATAAAAGAGGTATAAAAAGTCAACAAGGAGAAGAATGCCTTAAAAAGCAGAATTGGCCAAATGGAAAAGGAGAGAGTGATTCCATTCACTGATGAAAGGGAAAAAAAATAACCTTTAAAAAGTAGAATTAGCCAAATGGAAAAGGGGGTACAAAAGATCACTAAAGAAAATAATTCCTAAAAAATTAGAATCGAATGAATGAAAGCTAATGACTTTATGATAAATCAAGAAACAATAAAGCAAAACTAAAAGAATGAAAAAAATAGAAAACAATGTGAAATATCTCAAGGGAAAAACAAGAAGCTTGGAAAATAGATACAGAGATAATTTTAAAATTATCTACCTATCAACCTAAAAACCATGATTAAAAAAAGGCCTAGACATCATCTTTCAATAAGCCTTCAAGGAAAATCACTATAATATTCTAGAATCAGAGGGTAAAAGAGAAATTTGAAAGAATACATTGAACAATTCCTGAAAGAGATCAGAAAATAAAAATTCACAGTAATATTATGTCAAATTCCAGGTTCAAGAGAGAATATTGCAAAGTCAGGAAGGAACAATTCAAATGGAGCCACAGTGAGAACAACACAAAATTTAACAATTTTTTTTAAATTTTAACAAATTTTAACAAAATTTAGATTAAAGGATTATTAGAGGACTTTTAAGCATTCTTGTTTAAAAAACCAGAATTGAATTGAAAATTTGATTTTTAAATACGACTCGGGAGAAACAGTTAAAGGTAAACAGGAAAGGGAACTCATAAAAGACTTAATAAGGTTAAATTGTGTGTATTTCTACATGGGAAGATGATACTTGTAATTCATAAGAAGTTTTTCATTACTAGGGCAGTTAGAAGGATTATTTATAAAAAAAAAGGGCATAAATGTGAGATGCACATGAAGGGATAATATCTTAAAAAATAAAAATTAAGGGTTTAGAGAAAAATGTACTGCAAGAAAGGGAAAGGGAGAGGTAGAATGGGGTAAATTATTTCACACAAAAGAACCAAGAAAAAACTTTTACAATGGAAGGGAAGAGGAGAAAGATAAGGGGAGTGCAGGAACTTCACTCTCATCATAATTGACTCAAAGAGGGAATAATATACACACTCAATTATAAAAATCTATCTTACTATATAGGAAAGTAGGAGGAAAAATACGGAAGAGAAGGAGGAGTGATAATAGAATTATAGTCATATTGGGAGGAATGGAATAGTCAGAAGTAAAATACTTTTGAGAAGGGACAGGATGAAAGGACAGAGACTAGAATAAACAGGAGGAATAGGATGGAAGGAAATACCATTAGCAAATATAATTGAAAAAAATGATGCCATTTTCTCTGATAAAGGCCTCATTTCTCAAAAATATAGAGAACTGAGTCAAATATATAAAAAGGTTTTTCCCCAACTGATAAATGATTAAAACATAAACAGTTTTTAGATGAAATAAGCAAAGGTATATGTTCGAACTCACTATTTATTTGAGAAATGCAAATTAAAACAATTCTGAAGTACTACCTCATACTTAGATTGGCTAATAGAACTAAAAAGAAAAATGTTAAATTGTAGAGGGAATGTGGAAAAAATGAGACGTTAGTGCATTGTTCGTAGAGTTGTAAACTGCTTCAACCATTCTGGAGAGCAATTTGGAACTATGATCAAAGGACTATGAACAATACATACCCTTTGATCTAGCAATACTACTACTAGGTCTATACGCCAAAAGAGATAAAAGACAAAAAGGAATAGGATCTGTGTGTATAAAATTACTTTCAGCTCTTTTCTTGGGACAGTACTATTGTGCTATAAGAAATTATGACCATGATTGTCTCAGAAAAACCTGGAAAAACTTACATGAGCTGATGCAAAGTGAAATGTACTATGTACAAAGTAACAGCAATATTGCATGATCAACTGTGAATGACAACTATTCTCAACAACACAATGATCCAAAACAACTCTGAAGGACTTAGAATGAAAAATGCTATCCATCCCCAAAGAAAGAATCAAAGATTTCTGAATACTGATTAAAGCATCCTTTTTTTTTTTTTAATTTTTTTTTTTTGAGAGTATTTTTGGTCTATTTTTTCTTTCACAACATGACTAATAGGGGACTATTTTGCATAGTTACACACATGTAACCTATATTAAATTGCTTACATTCTCAATGAATGGGAGTGGGAAGAGAATAAGGGAGAGAATTTGCAACTCAAAGTTTTAAAAACCAATGTTAAATTTTGTTTTTACACATTACTATGGAAAAATAAAACATTAAATAACTTTTTTTAAAAAGAGTGGATTATATTTCATCATATTATTATATCTAGGGGTGTGTGTGTGTGTGTGTGTGTGTGTGTGTGTGTGTGAAATTTAATTTCTGGTTTGTATATTTGGTGTGTCCTTCCTTACAAGTCTCTTTTCACTTTGCTGAGTTCTTTGCAGAATCTCTTCTTCAGGGAAGGGCTCAGGCAACTGTTCCCTCATTCTCCTGACTTAGTTACTATATCCTTGAGTGGATACTTCTTGCTTCCATTTTCATTATTCCCCCATGGGAATGTGAGTTCTTTGAAGAAAGGAACTTGCAAAGTTTTTGCTTGTTGTATATGTATTCTGTTGCTGAGTGCAGTGCCTGGCACTTATTAAGCTCTTAATAAGCATTGCTGACTGATGACTGTGTGCCTGTGCATATATCTTTGTGCATTACATATATCAATGTCACACCATAATTTTTCCTATTTTATTTCCTCTGATTATTTCAGTTATATCTCCACTATTTTCTCAAGGCTTCAGTAAAGCCTGTTATCTAAATAACTCCTTGGAGTCAATTAGGCTTTTAATGAAAAATAATTTATCAATTCTGACCTAGTAATTCCCCTTAATTCCTGTTGTTTCTCTTCAACTTCTTGTCTCTCTCAATCCCTTGTCATGGCATCATAGAATAACAGCTCTACAGCTGAGAGGACTTTAGAGATCATCTTATCTATTTCCCTCATTTTAAATATAAAGAAACTGAAGCCCAGAGTGGTCAAGTGATTTATTCAAGATCACACAGAAAAAAAAAAAATTGCAGAGTCAAGATTTGAACTCAAGTCTCTTGAAACTGGATGCAGTAGATTTTATTGTGCTGTGATGCTCCCCACTGGTCAGTCTCTCAACTTCACATCTCTGTCTTGAAAGCCCTTCCTGGTCCCACACACTCACTCTGTGGTTTCATTTCCTTGAATTGATGAATACCTGTGTTCTTTCTGATTCCTTTCTGGATATGCTCAGAGATCTTCCTTATATTCTACTTAATTCTCAGTATCTAGCTCTGATTCCTTTTTCAGGACACCTTTATCTGGTGTGGAAGAGAATAAAAGATGAAAGGAAGAGAGAGAAAGGGAGAAGGAGAGGGAGAGGGAAAGGAAGAGGGGTAAGGAAAGGCAGAGGGGGAGGGAGGGAGAGAGAGAGGGAGAAAGGAAAAGAGAGAAGGAGAGAGAGAGAGAAAGAGAGAGAGAGAGAGAGAGAGAGAGAGAGAGAGAGAGAGAGAGAGACCAGAGGCAGATAGACAGAGAGAGAGACAGAGACAGCGAGACAGAGAGAGGGGAGGGGAGGAGGGAAAAAGGGAGGGAGAGAGGAAAGGGGAAACAGATGGACAGACAGAGAAAGAGAGGGAGACAGAGAGAGGGAAACAAAGAGACAGGGAGACAGAGAGAGACAGAGACAGAGATCAGACAGAAAGGTAGAGAAAAAGACACATTTAGAGGGAGACAGAGACACAGAGAGAAAGTGATAAAAAAGGGAAGGGTGAGAAAGAAAAACAAAAACAGAGACAGAGAGAGGGATAATAAGATGGAAGGAAATGCACAGTTAGTAATCATAACTGTGTCAATGTGTCAATTTGATGAATTTACCCATTAAAAAATTAGAATGGATTAGAAATCAGAATCCAACAGTATGCTGTTTACAAGAAACACTTGAAACAGAAAGACACACACAGAGTTAAAATAAGGGGCTGAAGAGAATCTATTATGCGTTCATTGAAGCAAGAAAGGGCAGGGATAGTCCTCAGGACACCTGTGCCTTATTGGAATAAGCATAAACCAGGAATTTCATCTACTGTGCCAAAACCCACTAAGATTCAAAGACTAGTCAGTCTCATAGGCTAAACCACACACTTTCCTCATTTCTTAGGAATGAGAGCTTTGGAAAAGATCTCCCTACAAAACAACAGCTAAACTGCCAATCTACTACATTTCTACCTAGCAACCTGCCCTAACTTGGATGTGATCTTATGCATTTGAAGACAGAAATAATCTACCTTATCAAGTTTCCTTGCATTCCACTAGTCCCAGAAATATTAATAGCATTAAAAATACCTAGTCTCAGTGTTTTTTATTTGTTTTTTGCTGAGGCAATTGGCCCAGAGTCACACAGCTAGGAAGTATTAAGTGTCTGAGGATAGATCTGAATCCAGGTCCTCCTGACTTCAAGGCTGGTGCTCTATCCACTGTGCCACCTAGCTACCCCAGAGGGTTGGTCATTTTTTTTAAATGGGAGTAAAAGAACATAATAGTGGGGGGAAAATTTAGATTTGGAATCAGATGGCTTGAGTTGGCATTCTGATGCTGCCAGCTACTCCTTAGCCAAGTATGAACAATTCATATAACTTCTCTGGTCTCATTTTACTCATCTATTAAATAAATGGGTCTGAATCAGATGAAGTCTATGGTTCCTTTGAATTTTAAACATTTTATCCTCTCTGGTTTCTTAAACAAATCTGTTAATACTCATTAAAAGGGAGTAGATAAACAGAATATCCATTCTTTTCACCCAAAATTGATTTTGTCTTTTTTTTGTCTTTGCTTTGGCCCTAAGCTTTATAAATATTACCTTGCTATTAATCTTTAAAACTAACCTAAGAAATAGATGCCAATTGTTATCCCCACTTTCCAGATGAGGAAATTGAGTCAGATAAAGGTTGTGATGTTTCCCAGGTCATACAGCTAGTTAGTTTCTGATACTGGATTTGAACTCAGCTCTCTCTGACTCCTGGGTAGTTGGGTTGTGAAGTGGAAAAAGCATTAGTCCTCTAGTTACAAAGACAAATCTTTTAAATTTCAAATATAGTTTCATCATTTCCAAACTGTGTGACCCTGAGCAAATCATTTAACTCTGTTTTTGCCTCAGTTACTTCATCTGTAATATGAGCTGGAGAAGATATGGCAAACCACTTAGTATCTTTGCCAAGAAAATCCCAATGGGGTCATGAAGAGTCAGACCTGGTATAAATGACTGAACAACTCTATGTATATATACAGATATATTGATATCTATATATCTGTGGGTATACACATATATATGTATGTATAGAGCTACATCTGTGTACATCTGTGTATGTTTATCTATACATGTATGCACATATACATGTGTGTATACATATATGTATGCATATATATATATATATCCCAAAATTTCTCTGAGCAAACTTTTTCATAATTCTTTATATCTCAATAATACAACCAAGTTCAAATACCATTTTAGCTCAATTGATGATGGGATCCTATTTGTTTCCCAAAATGATACTATAAATATTTTTTTGTACAAATAGGTTCTTTCCCTCTTTCCTTGATGAGGGAGTTTATATGCCTAGTAGTTTTAGAGGTGGATCAAACACAATATATGGTACACAGTATAATTTCAGGACATAGTTCAAGAAAATTCGTACCAATTCACAGCTCCACAAACAGGGCATTAGTAGGCCTATCCTCCCACAATTATTCTAAACATTGTCATTTTCCTATCTTGCTTAATCTAATGATTATTAGGCATGATGTCAGATAATTACTGTCATTATTTATGATTTTCACATAGAAATTTCTTGTTTTGAAAATTGTTTACTCACATTCTTAGACCTATACCTACCCCATCAAAGAAAACTCTAGTATGTGTCTGGTGGAAATATATATGTATATATAACTATATAATTATATATATACATAGACCCTCTATAAACATATAAACATATTACTGGAGAAACACATACATACACATGGATTCACACAGGTGTATATAGAAACTTTCACATCCCATACTATGAAGATAAAGTACAATTATGTCTTGTAAAACCACTCAGAAATTATGCAGATTTTTAGGTTCCTTTTCAATGGTTGCCTGACTTTTTTTTTTTTTAAGACCAATAAGATTTTTTATTTAGGTCATCATTTAGTATTTAATCCACAGAGCACTGTGAAGCTACTTCAGACAATCTAGGGAGAAGAACAAGATATAAGGGAAAGAGCACAGCAGAAAATAAGACTTTTGCAAAAATAGTAGGAACACTATAACTAAAGTGCAGGTAAAAATGGAGTTTACCTGAGAGTGCTAAAATTTATTGTGTCTACATATATTGCTTTATCAGGTAGAAACAATAAAGCTTAACATCTAGTTAACAAAAATAGCTCCTAAAATGGAAAACTACCTGACAGTGCTTCCTTCCACTCTCCCCTGCCTCCAGAAGCACCACAGATGCACTCTTTCTTAGCCTAGCTTGTTCTGTTCTCTCCATAGGAACAGACTTCTCAACAATGTCCCTATATTTTATGGGATTCTCCTTATTTAGGAGTAACATCTTGAGGTTCTCTCCAACATTGCCCCCTTTTGTTTGGGAGGTCCCATTGTTCCATACCCTAAATTTGTTTTGAAATTTTGGTAGAAAACGCCTTGCATGTATGGCCTGGAAGTCTGAAATGTTAGTTATGTCCTTGGTAACAAAAAAAAAAGCTCAATTTCCTCATTTTTAAGATTATGAAACAACATGGGATGTTTGAAAAGGCTCTTCCCATCACTAAATCCTATGATTAAGAAGCAGATGCTATGTCATTACAGTAGGTAATATCTCATATTTAGCCATGTGTTATCAAGAATATGTAGATGTTGTAATTTATGTGATTATTTATGATATAACTGGAAGAGTATCTGAAAACTACCCTAATTCCACTAAAAAAAAATCATCCCTTAGGAGCTTGTGCACTTGGAATTCCAGCATTTGCTATATATTGCTTTGAGCTTTCATAATCTTCTCTTAGGTATTCATCTCTGAAATTATGAACATCTTTATGAGCAATACATTGTTACCAACAGGATAATGTGAATTAATTTGTCAAACCTTGTCCTTTGTTTATGGACGAATCCAAGTCACTATACCTCCCTTGGGGAAAGTCTGAATTCATTCCAAAAACGCTTCCTTTGCTCTCTATATTTTGAGATCTTTTCTTTGGAAATTGTCTTTATAATCTGCAGTACATTTGTTAGCAGATCTTCAGTGTGAAGTGTCTTCATCTTGTGAGAATAGATTGGGTTTTTGGAAGAAGCCAACACTCATTTATAGTCAAATTTAGTCAAAGTATGTTACAACAAAAGATGGATGATCAAACTGAATAATTTGAAAAAGGATATCTGAATCCAAATATGGTTTGATTTGAGGAGCTTATAAAATGTCTCCCAAGGCAATTTCCAAAGGAGAATTTTTAAAATGTTTTAAGCCTGGGAATTCTTAACCTAAAGTTCATGAATTTTTAAAAGATAAAAATTAGTATCAGTTTTTCAAATTAATTAGTTTCCTTTGTAATCCTAATATTTTATTTTCCTGCACTTAAAAACATTATTATAAGGTGCCCATAAGCATCAGCAGACTACATATAAGGCCCGAAAAATTAAGAACCCTTACTTAAGCGATAGCATTATCAATAAACATGTCAAAAATAGTTGGATTAAATTATCAATTATTACCTATATTAATTAAGCACTTGCTATATGTAAAATACTGTGACCTGAAAGATAAAACTTAATTGAATATATGTGTTAAGGTGCTTATTTTTTCTTAAATCAGTCAACTAAAATATTCTCACCAAGTTTACCAATAACTTCCTGATTGCTAAATTTAATGACCTTTTTATAGTACTTTGTCCTTCTTACCCTCTATAGTTAGGGAACATGCTTATCTCCAGAGTACTTTCTCTTTTCTTAGTACTGATATCTATCCTTCCTCGTAAGGGTAGTCAGCTATCACAGTGAATAAAGCAGTAGGCTTGGAATCCTGAGATCCATCTTAATGAGTTTGAATTTGACCTCAGGCACTTGTTAATTTTGTCACCTAACCCTAACTGCCTCAGGTTCCTTTCTGTAAAGTGAGCTGAAGAAGGAAATGGCAAATCAATCCTGTACTTTTGCCAAGAAAATGTCAAGTGTAGTCACTAAAAGTCAGATACAATTGAACAACAACAAAATCTTTTCTTTTTCTCTTCCCACCTATCTAACCATGCCTTCCCATTCCTTTATTATCATCTATATCATATTGTACATTAATAAAATACTTAAGCTGAACTTATTAAATTTCATGATTATATGGTTACATCTAATAACTTGGTTCTGTTTGGTTCTGGTTTCAACTAAATTATTGTGTATGTGTGTGTGTGTATGTGTGTATATGTGTTTGAGAGAGACAGAGACAGAGACAGAGACAGGCAGAGAGACAGAGACAGAATCAGATATATGTTTCATTTTATTGAATGCTTAAATTAAAATATATTTATATTAAAATAGGTTTGGAGCCCTCAAATTAGTGAAATTTTGTAATGGCTTTTTCCAATCCTTTTAATTTTATTTATTTTTATTTTTTAAATAGTAGTTTTATTTGAAAAATATATGCAAAGATAGTTTTCAACATACATCCTTGTAAAATCTTATGTTCCACATTTTCCCTCCCTTCCCCCACATCCTCTCCTAGACAGCAAGTAATCTAATATATATTAAACGTGTGCAATTCTACACATATTTCCACATTTGTCATGCTGCAAAAGAAAAATCAGATCAAAAAGGGTGGAAAAGATGAGAAAGAAAATAAAAGGCAAGCAAACAACAACAAAAAGATGAAAATGCTATATTATGATCCAGATTCAGTCCATTCAATCCCTACAATCCTCTCTTTTAGTGCAGAGGGCTCTCTCCATCACAAGTCTATTGAATTGGCCTGAATCATCTGACATTTGAAAAGAGCCACATCCATCAGAATTGATCATCATATAATCTTACTGTTGCTATATACAATATTCCCCTGGTTCTTCTCACCTCACTTAGCATTAGTTCATGTAGGTCTCTCCAGGCCTCTCTGAAATCACCCTGCTGGTCGTTTCTTATAGAACAATAATATTTCATAACATTCATATACCATAATTTATTCAGCCATTCTCTTAATTAATGGGCATCCACTCAATTTCCAGTTTCTTGCCACTACAAAAAGGGCTGCTACAAACAGTTTTGCACATCTGGGTCCTTTTCCCTTTTTTATCTCTTTGGGATATAGACCTAGTAGAGACACTACTGGATCAAAGGGTATGCACAAGTTGATAGCCCTTTGAGCCTAAAATAAAATTATTGCTCTCTAGAATGGTTGGATTAGTTCACAACACTACCAAGAATGTATTAGTGTCCCAGTTTTCCCAAATTCCCTCCACTATTTATCATGATCTTTTTATCATGATAAATGATAATTTATCTGCCATTTTATCCAATCTGAAAATGTATAGTGGTGCCCTACAGTTGTTTTAATTTGCATTTCTCTAATCAATAGTGATTCAGAGCATTTTTCATATGACTAGAAATGGCTTTAATTTCTTCATCTAAAAATTGTTCATATCCTTTGGTTTTATTTTTTTGGGGGGGGAGGGATGAGGGGACCTGGCCAAATAAATGCAATATTAGACTTGGAGTCAGTAAGATTATTTTCAAATTTCATATCTGATATTTAACTTTGATACCATGTAAAATTATTTAATTTATTCCTCAGTTTCTTCATCTATAAAATGGGGGAAATTATAATACATTCCTCACAGGGTTACCAGGAAACTCAAATGAGATAATGTGTGTAAAGTGCTTTGTAAATTTTAATGACATATAAATGTTGGCTATTATTCTCCTTGTCTCCAGCAGGTCCAACAAATTAGCCCTGGCACACAGGCTTGTGAACTAAAGGACATTAAACTAAGAATAAATCACACTAAATGTAAACACATTAATAAAAACTGACCTGCAACATTAGTACTGCACACTGGAATATAACACTTTACTTTAGAATAGAGGTTTCTCTTTTCATGGTATGGTACAGATCCCACAGACAAATTTGCTTAGACTCTAGTACATGTCTTTAAAATAATATTAGTCTTAATAAGACAAGTGTATTTCTTTAGGATTTTGTGACATAAATCATGTCTGTGCCACAGTCCTTGTAAAGATTAAAATAAATATATATTTATATTGAGAATTGGAAGGAACTTAAGAAAGAAATAATTTAATCTGATGTGAAGAAACTGAGTTGGAGACTAGTTGAAGAATTTGTCCAAAGTAACTCTGATGGGAACATACACTGGTTAAGTAAAGGTCACAAAGGTAATAAGCTTGAGGATTTGAACCCAGATCCTCTGACTGCAACTAGAAGCTCTATCTACTAACAAGCATTTGAAAGAAAGAATCTTTGATGATATATCAACAAGACTGCCATTTCAGTTAAGCCAAGATGGGGTAATAAGGCATGGGTTCTGGTGTTGTTTCTGAAAGAATTCAGGCCCAAATAATCCCCCAAATCAAGCAAAACCATTTATTTGGGCATTTCCTTAGGGTAAGGGGTGACAAACCCTGAAGGACTCCTTCTTAAGGGAGACAGGTAACCCAACTAGTGAGGCAAAGAATTATATGGAGAAGAGAAAGTTAAAAAACAACAACAACAACAACAAGAACAAATTGAGCAAAGCCAGAAAAGTGTGGAATCTCATATGAGATTTTGTATATGTTTGGACAATCTCAGATATGAATATACATGGGGAAGAGAGAAAAGGTCTTCTTCAAGAATGAAGGACAAACTAAAAATGATTTAGGAAGCACCGATAGGTTCTGTTTTAGGCACTGGACACACAAAGAGTGAAGACTTGTCCCCACTGGATTTTTATTCTAGTAGAGACATAACATGACTATAAATAATTAAACAGATGATAGTTTGACGAGGGAGAGACCACTAATAACTGGGAGATATAGTAGATGGATCTCAGGTCATGGAGTCAGGAAGAATCCTCCTCCTGAGTTCAAATCTGGTCTCAGACACTTACTAATTGTGTAACCCTGGGTAAATAACTCTGTTTGCCTCAGTTTCTTCAACTGTAAAATAAACTGGAGAAGGAAATTGCAAACCACTCCAGTATCTTTGCCAAGAAAACCCTAAATAGGGACAACAACTATAACAACAAAAATGGGAAGAAATCAGAAAAGGTTTTGATTATAATGGCATCAGTAAGAATTAGATCTTTTCTGAAGATATAGCAAAAGAGCATTTCCCATCATGACACATGAAAGTACCTTTAAAAAAATTAAATGTCAACAAATCACATTTACTTGTTCTTAGAGCACAATTCTATGGTGTTCTATTTCTGCACAACTTACATACTGTTGCTGCATTGTTTCATTTAACTTTTGCTATAACACTCTCACAAACTACACTTTCTGATCAATGATGCTTTGGCTATGGAACTGAGTACAGAGTAATACTGACTATTCTCTGCTTTAAATACCAGCCCTCTATTTACCAAGCATAAAGGCAAATGCCAGTTAAACTACTTTTAGTTCCATCTTTCTGATGTTCAAGTGCAGGAACAATTATCTCCATCAATATTTAATGGCCTACTTCTAAACAGACAGTGCCACAAGTACAGGCAATAGTCCTGTTAACGTGCTGTTAATTTTCAAGCATAGAAGCAGAAATGGACTATACAGTTCCTGGAAATGAGTATCAGTACATTTCCCTGAGGGAACATTCTCTTCGCATTCTCTGATCTACCTTCATTGATAATAAGGGAATTAGAGCTTCTTCACAGTTGTGCTCAATGGGTTAAGTCTGTGAGTTCTTAATATCTGCGCAGAGCACTTCTTTGCTAGTCTCCATAGTTTGCCAGGTGGCTAAGATTGCAAGTAGAAGATTGAAGCCTTGAGGGCACTGATCTTTTCGTTATGCTTGAATTTTATTTCAGGATCTTAGTGTAGCATTTGGCACTTAGCAAGTGCTTATATTGATTAGTGATATTTTTGGATAAAGTAGTCTAAGATGTTAAGGCCAACATAATATACATGATAAAATGGTGTGCAAGAAAATTAAAAAAAAAATTTCTGATTCTGCAAAGTATTTTATAATCAAGGAAACTGAGATTCAGAAAGATTGAATGATTTTCTATAGTCACTCAGCTCATAAGAGTTGATGGATATTTTCAGTTATCTCTTCTAACTCCCAGGCTCTATATTATTTCTAATTACAATATGATGCCTTGCTTATTTGCAGACAGAATGGGTTTCAAAAGAGCTCAAACATTTTACAGAAAGGCCCATGTTTTGAAATGTACACGGTCAACTTATTCTCCCTTCTTTTGGGTTAAAAGAAGAGATGAAAAAGGCTCCTTCATTCAAACTTGCTTTGGAACAAATTAACAGTGGGAAGAGAAACCTTATAAAAATCTAAAGAGCAACAGTAAAAGAAACAAAAGTCCCCTTTTTTTTCATTTATTTTGAGACTAAAGACAATATAGGCAGCTGCTTTTAAGGATGAAGCCCTTATTATCCTGCTATTGACCTCAACTCTGACCTTCAGAAGTTGCTTTTCCCTTTTTGACTAAGGGTTGATTTTGTGGTGAAACTAACTCAATAATGACTGTATTCTGAATAGAAAATTCTACCAACTTCTACTTCCCACAAAGTCATTTACCACTTTTCATGTTTTGATTGTTCTTCAGTTGTTTCTTAGTCTCATCTGATTCTTTGTGACTCCATTTAAAGTGTTCTTGGGGAAGATACTGGAGTGGTTTGCCATTGCTTTCTCTGGATTATTTTACAGATGAGGAAACTGAGGCAAGCAAGGTTCAGTGACTTTCTCAAAGTTACACAGTTGATAAGTATCTGAAGTCAGATTGGAACTTGGAAAGATGACTTGACTCCAGATCTTCAGTCCATCTGGCTGCACTAGCTTCCCTTTCATGTTCTGGGGACTAAAGTGGAGTTTATTCCTTTTTGGGTTGATAGGTTGTGGATTTATAGTTTCATTTATAGTTACTCCAAATAAGTAAATTCTCTCTATCCAAGCAATTATTTTGCAAGTTATAGTTTCAGAGAGTTGCCTGAGATACTAAGAGGTTAAGTGGATTTCCCTGGGTATCATACAGCCAATGTTTCACAGTGAGTGTTGGAACCCAGGTCTTTTTGACATAGAGGTCAGTTTTATTATCCTCTACTCCATATTGTATCTCATGGGGTTTTATTATTTTTTGCTTTCATTTAATTTTTAAATTATACTGTGGATCAGGGGCAGCTAGGTGGTGCAGTGATTAGAGTGATTAGAGCCCTGAAGTCAGGAAGACCTGAGTTCAAATCTGATCTCAGACACTTCCTAGCTGTGTGACCCTGGGCAAGTCACTTAACCCCAATTGCCTCAGCAAAAAAAAAAAAAAAAAAAAATTATACTGTGGATCTTAAAGGGAACTAGGTGGCCCTGGGCTCAGAGTAAGGAAGTTCTGAGTTAAAAATGTGACCTTACACCTTACACGTATGAGCCTGAGCAAGTCATTTAAATTCTGTTGGTTTCAGTTTTCTCAATTATGAAACTGTGATAATAATCTGGGGGTTGTTGTGAGTGTCAAGTGGGACAATATTTGTAAAATCCTTAACACAAAATTTGGCACATAGTGAGCACTATATAAATGTTAGCTATTATGATTACATACCAAAGATGTCATTTATACAAAATAGCAAAGTTCAAATGATTATCTTTGGTTCTTCTGGACATCAATAATTACATTTCTAACAAGTTAGTTGAGAGCAACAAAATTTTTATATCTAGTTTCACAAATATAAATATATAGAACACTTCCTAGTTTTGCACTGAAAGAGCTCCATATCTCTATGTAGTTATCTTCATCCTATATATCAAGAGGAAAGAGGAATGCCCTTGCTTGTTCACTTTCCATGCCATTGCTGAATTCACTTCTTAAATACTATGTTTATATAACCATCTCCCATGTTTACATAACAGAGCTCAGAGGCACACGTTTCTCAATTGGCAGAAATGTAGCAGTGGCCATCAGTTATTCTGCTAGATAAACTAAATTAGTGTTATATAGAACAAGGGGTTAGCTCCACCACTAAACAGCTACATGACCTTGGTGAAGTAATTTGACATCTCTGTGCCCCATTTTCTTTATTCACAAAATGAGAGAGTTGAACTCACTCTTTCAACTCCATTTCAACTCTTAAAAAAATTTCAATTCTAATTGTTTCAGAATGAGCCATTTTGCTATCTTTATTACAATCTTATATACCTGAAAAATAGAGAGAGCAATAGAGTCTACAAAGAAGTAAAATTATTGAAAATTGACTTTAATAACTTATCTTCATTTTTTTCCCTCTTTCCCTTTACTGGAAACCAATGTTGCTTATTCCCTGCCACATTCCACATTGTTTGGGTTTCCAAATTTGACATTCCCTTAATGTGTCTTCCATGGACAATATCCCATGTGCCCATTCTTTCCTGATTAGAACCTCCTATCAAAATGTGCTTGTCTTGGATTGCACCATATATATATTACATATATATATGTAAAAAACATGCACACTTTGTCATAACTGGTAACATGCTTATTAGATTCTACACAACTGAATGGACACTATTTTAATTTTTTTAACCCTTTGTTCTGATATTCTGAAACACTCTCTGCAGTATATTTTGTGCTCTCTTATTGTTATATTTTCAACTACATATTCCTAAAGTATGGCTAAAAATAGCATATACCTCTTTTCGAACAAAGGGTTCATAACTTTTTTGGAATCGTGAACTCCTTTGGTACTCTGGTGAAGACTGTATGTCCCTCTCAGAATATATATTGCACATATTCATAATGAAAGGGAACATTTTACTTAGAGGTTAGTGAAAATAAAGATTTTAACTTCCTCCCTCAAGTTCATGGATCACTTTGAAATCTGTTTCTTGAATTCTTGAGAAATCCATGGACCTTAAGGTAAGAACACCCATGTGATCATTGGACCCAAATTTGATGATATCATAATGAACTGAAAGAGTCAAGTGTATACTCCCATCGCAGGGAAGAATATGACTGAGTGAAATAAAAGTAACTAATTATGGAGCTGTTGTCCAGCCTAAATTGGCAGAGAGAAGACAGGGTTAAGCTCCAAAAGAAAGTGGTAAGATTTGAAGGAAGCTGTGATCCAGTAAGGTCCAAGGAATATTCTGGCTAGAAAGGACATGTCTCAATCAGATCACCAGAAACTACTGCAGGATCAGATTAATTTATATGGCAAAATTTATATTAATTTATATCCCCCTTTAAGGGCATCTTATCAGGGGAGTTGGAGCAGAAAAAAGTATTTGCTGAGACAGGACATACAAATAGTTTCAGTTCCATTAAGCAAAATTTTTGAAAAAGATAGTAGTATATAGCAAAATTATGACATTCAAAGAATGAAGTTATAATTAACAATTGAGAAAATATTTAGATTTACCTAAAATTATTCTTGTGAAGATTTTTTTGTTTGTTTTTGGCAAAAGCACAGTTGAAATTGTTTTCAAATACTTACTAAAGCATGAGTTTAAAAGAAATCAATATAAATGAGTTAATGTTATATTAAAATGTATCTATTTAGAGTCACTCAAATCTAATTGGATACAAGGTCATAGAGATGCCCGAACCCTTTTAAGTAACCTAAAGCAGCCCTGTTATATTACAGATGAGAGAACAGAAACTCAGAGGAATGAGCTGATTTTCCCCAAGATCATCTGAGTAGCAAGTTTAAAAAACAAGGATCTGAAGCCATGTTCTCTGATTGAATTCAAAGTTCTTTATGTCTTTGCTTACAAAATCTTGACTAACCTAGAATTAATCATAATCTGCTTTAGTGTATCTGGGCAACTAGGAAGCATAACAGATAGTGTGCTGGGCTTGGAATCAGGAAGACTCATCTTCCTGAATTCAAATCTGTCCTCAGACACTTACTAGCTATGTGTGCCTGAGCAAATCATTTAATCCTGTTTGCCTCAGTTTCCTCACCTGTAAAAGTGTAGAGAAAGAAACAGCAAACAACTCCACTATCTATGCCCCAAAAAATTCCAGATGGACTCAGGGATACTTAAAGATGAGCAAAAAAATGACTTAACAAAAATGTATTTATTTCTTAAGACAATTCTGGAATCTACACAAATGACAAGTATTGAATTTCCCCATGCATATTTGCTTACAGCACATAATTATTTTATTGTACTATTCAAAAATAAGGTCATCTCAGACATTAGTCAGTGACTACTAATGTTCAGTCCACTCAATACAACAGAATAGTCCCAACTAAAGTATGAATATCTTAGAGATGTATCTTTCGTGTTTAACCACATACATTTAGTTATTCATGACAAAAGATGGGAGGAAAAGAGGAGAGATTCTACGTTTTGGCTTATATTGAACATTGAGCATTCATTATACCCTCTGGCTAATGTTGAATATTAAATCATTATTGAAAATTCATATTATACACATATACATATAATGTAACAACAAAGGAATTGTGCAGGTTACCCATCACATGTGAAATTCACATACTTATTGGTGCTCACATTACATACTTTTATAACAAGCATAATGTGTCTATATCATAAACACATTATGTCTAAAAGATGAATTTATTTATTAAGAGAGTGAGAGCTAAGGTGTATTGAGTACGTCCTCTATGGCAGATGGATGGGACAACATGAACAAGAGTTATACAGGATTGGCAAACATGAATGTGTTTCAATCTTCATTATTGGAGGGATTATTCACTTTGATGATGGAGGCAATATTTATGATGCATGGGGAAAGTGCTGGATTTGAAATAAAAGAACTTGGGTTTAAAATTTGGTTTTGTCACTCAGCGATTGTGAGCTTGGGCAAGCCACTTAAATTCCCCAGATGTCAGTTCTTCCAGTATTAAATAAGAAAGTTGGAATAGATGGTCTCTTAGATACTTTCCATTTCTAAATCCATGATGAGATCACATATCCCCCAGGGTATTATTGTTACTATATTCAAGCATATGTTTATATATGAACACAGCCAACCTTACATATTCCATTTTGTTTACAGATGACATTAATTTGATCAATAAGCCTTTATTGATGGAAGTATTCTTTCTTGTGCTATTAACCATTGTGGGTTATACAGAAGTATAAGATGCGTTTTCTGTCCTCAAGATGTTTATATTCTAG
Source organism: Myrmecobius fasciatus (assembly GCA_023553655.1). Taxonomy (NCBI): domain Eukaryota; kingdom Metazoa; phylum Chordata; class Mammalia; order Dasyuromorphia; family Myrmecobiidae; genus Myrmecobius; species Myrmecobius fasciatus. The sequence goes on from JAJPUD010002542.1 coordinate 26,402, forward strand.
TAGTTGTTGTTGTTGTTCATCCTTTGTTTCAAAAAAGACCAGATATCAAGAAATGATGTTGACTTGCATATGAGTTGTATTTAAATGAGCCAGAACTTATCAGCTTTATTCTCTCTCCCAGTCACTGAAGTGCAATGGTAATCATATCCTATATTTATGTCTATTAAGAAAAACACCAGTGCATAGCCAGATTAGAAATTCTTCCACCATGTGTATGACATGAAATGAAATTGTAAAACCATGGAGAATCTAATCTATGTCTTTTCTTTCTTCCTATCTCTTTCTTTTTCTTCTGTTCTTCCTTCTTTCTTTTCCTCCCTCCTTTTTTCCTTCTCTGTCTCCCTCTTTCTTGCTTGCTTGCTTTCTTCCTTCTTGCTTTCTTTCTCTTTCTTTCTTCCTTTCTTGTTTGCTTTCTTGCTTTCTTCCTTGCTTTTCTTCCTAAAAATTAATAATTAGATACTTTGAGAACACTGCCTCATTTTCACAAAATTTGTATGACTCATAATGTCCTCCAGCCAAACAACTCTTTGATCATTTCAGGATTAGCTTCTTTTCTTCTTTTTGGTGATGTGAGAGAGGGGCATTAGGAAGGGACATGGCACTAGCCATATAAAATGTTGAATTCTTTATTCTCTGTTTCTCTGTCCGGTATTTTTAAGTACTGAAATATAGAAGTTCAAAACCCAGTAAATCAATAAATCAATAAACCAAGACAAAACATGCTTTCAACATAGAAACCAATGAAACTGTTCTTTTGAAATTCAATTTAATTTCATTGTATTGTCTCCATTTCATTTTGGCCCTGCCAATTTCAATCTGCAGAAAGCCAGGTCTAGATAGAGATGTATCAAAATAACTCAGGTTTCTGAGCTACTTGTCACCGAGAAGCTGGGGAAGGGTGGGTCTCTTGAGCATTAGAACTACATACAATATTCCTAAAAAAAAACCCCAAAAAACAAACCTTCAGACTAAGCAAAGCTTGACTGAATAGTACCTCTTATTAAAAGCATGGTTTGGAATAAGGTCATTGAAAGTTATGTGTCTTTCAGCATATTTGAGTCTGTGTTTCAGCCAGACTAATTGATCTATGTTCTGAATGAGTGCCATGAGTGTTGAACTATGATTTTATGGTTTCTGTTGAGTTTTCCTTTGAAATTTTCTTTGAAATTTGGCCATAGAATTATTTAGATCTGTAAGGGCCCTCAGGGGACTTATTTTACAGATGATGAAACTGAGGCACAGAAACATTAAATGAATGATTCATATTTGCATAGTACTTTAAAATTTTACAAAGCACTTCATAAATATTATCTCCTTTAAGTTTCCTAGTAAAGTTAGTTGAGTACTAAAGTTATTATTGTCACTATTTGCAAGGTGACAGGTCATAAATAGTTTGCATGGGATCATATACCTAGGTAAGGTTGACCCCAGGTAATCCTGACTCCCAATTCAGTTCAGAATATGCAAAACATATGATAGGTGCTTGGGATACAATGAGAAAAACAAGACAGCAGGATTACCTTCAAAGAGTTCACTTCTAGAGGAAAGGCACAAGAAATGTTCTGCTGATTTGAAAGTAGAGACCATTAAATTCTATGCTACTCACATGGAATGTTTGCTCTCTGAATATTTTGAACCCAAGAAGAAACTAAAGAGCTGGGAGAGATTTTTAAAACTCACTGAGCTATCTCAGCATTTAATTTGTTTGTTTTAAGTTGAACTAGTCTCTAAATTCAACTCTCTGTACCAGTTTAGTCAAATCAGGCAAAAACAAAACAAAACAAAACAAAAAAAAATAACAAAGATGTGCAAACATAGAACTTAAAAATTTGGATAAAATTATAGAGGACATAAAGGAGAAAGAAAGTAATTACAGTATAAAACTGGTCAACAAGTATGAAGAAACCATAGGGAGAACTTTTGATGAGCATTAATCTTTCTTTTAGCAAATGATTTGCTTTCAAACAAAGACACCATATTTTTCACCGCCATATTGGTATCTGAGAGCACATATCCCTTAGAGGTCAATGTTGCCTCCAAAATCTAATATCTAATAATGAAGAGTTATATTACTTCCCCACCTTTTCCTCTTCCCCACACCCAGTGCCCCTTGTAGTCTATTGCTATCATTCTCTTTCTTTCAGAAGTTCGTAGTGATTTTCCCAAGTTCATTGAATCATAGCATTTCAGAGTCAAAAGAGACTTTAGAGACCTAATCCAACCCCCTCATTTTACAGTTGAGGAAACTAAGGCCCTGAGAGTAATTTGTCCCAGGTCACAAACCAGCTATGCAATTAGGCATGAAAGATAAGCAGTTCACATAATTAGTACTACTTTTTGCACAGCCAAACTAATTTTCTAGTTTTTTTTTTGTTTCCTCACTTTTTAAGTTCTTTAGTTTATAGATATAAAATACATTAATGTCAAGTTTTTCCTTTTATATAATCACACAGACTAACACATGCTTTTTTTTTAATTAAAAAGTATCTTCTCTCCCTCCTACATCCCCAGATTGTAGGGGGAAAAAAGAAAAATTAAACCCTTGCCAGTCATTCAGTTAATAAACATTCAAGTGCCCACCATGTGCCTGATGCTATACTAAAATTCATAAAAACATGCATCATCAAGTAATATAAATCCCCAAATTGCTCACATCCAAAATGTATCTGTGTTATTTTGCATCTTGATTTTCTTGCTACTCTATCAGGAAGTTGACAGCATGCTTCCTCATCAGTCCTCAAGAATCATGATTGATTATTGAATTGATCAGAGTTCTTAAATTTTTCAATTTTAAAAAGCTATATAAATTCTTTTTATGGTTCTGTTCATTTTATCCTGCACAGTCATATACATCTTCTCAGTTTTCTCTGAAACCATCTCATCATATCTTTTATCATGAGTATTTTACAGCATTCATATACCAGAATGTATTCAGTTATTTTAAGATACATGCTTTCAAAGATAAAAAGAACTATATCTGACAGTCCAGCATCTATCTAGTATTGTTTCTGCCCTGTGATTGCATTCATTTGTCCCCAACTTACAAGTCATCTCCTATGTCTGTCTAGCTGCAAAGTCAGAATTACCGAGTAGTATGTACAACTTCTTCCTGTTTATCATGAATTCCTCCCCCCCAAAAAAATGCATTAACAGGTGTTTTGAGTAATGAGATTGAGGATCAGATTAAAAGAAAACCAGAAGGGGGTGATGCTATCTGGTGAGGAAAAGATGCAGTAAAAATGGTCTGGACATCTTGGGACTCTAAGGAAAAGACAGGAGAGGGAAGAAGTAATAAGGAAGAATGGAGAAGAAAAGACAAAAGAAGTAACCAAGCCCAGTAGACCAAATCTCAGAAATTGCAGTGCATCATCAAGAAATGAAAAGTCCTGAGATATTTACCTCTACTTCTTCCAGATATTCCAACAGAATATGCTTCTGGTAGTTCTAGCGCAAACTCACCTTCCTTGCGGGAACAGAAGCATATCTGGGGGAGAGACCCATTTTTATTCATTCTGTTCCATTTATCTTAGTCATCCTAATATTAAGAAAACAGATTAATCTTCAGAGACAGCCTTAGGCATAGTATGGCTACAGAAGGAAGTATTAATCTGACATTAAAGATCTCCCTTACCTACTTACTGATGACTGAAATTTCACTAAAAATCACCACATATTTTCATTCCACTAGTACCCTTGTCTGGATATAAAACCATAATCAATAAATATTTATAACCTTTTTACTGTATACCAAACAATGTGGCAAGTGCTGGGGGAAAAAAAAGAAAAGACATTGCCTGTTTTCAAGGATCTCTTGTTCTAATCCAGGTGAGACATTTACATGACTACATACAGATAAAATATATACAGAATAAATTAGAGATGATTAACAGAGGAATAATCACAGATTTAAATATTGAGATTTCTGAAATGATTTTCTCTGATCTGTATTCAATCAAAAATCTCTTTAGTTACATCACCAGGAAATGTCTCATTCCGCTTTTGCCCAAAGTTCTCCAAAGATGGAAACTCCTTGCTCTTCTAAATGGTTCTGTTATGGTTTTTCCTTAAATCAATTTGTCTGCCTCTCTGCAGTTTACACACATTCCTTTTAATCATGACTTCTGAACCTAAGCTGAACAAATATGATTCCCATACCATACTTTGTAGCTCCGCTTTATATCCTGTCTCTTCATATTTTAATGTAAGTTCTCTGAGGGTAAAAGATGTTTTATTTGAATGTATTTATATTTCCAGATCTTAACAAAAGACCTGGCATAAAATAAGGCTTAATAAACATTCTATTTATATAGATAGATAATTCTAGATTTCTAAACTTTTTTTTTTAACAACTTTAACTTTGGTAATCAAGTGAAATCTCTGGACCCTTTCTCAAAATAATGTCTTTAAATAAATGAAATAAATGTGAAATTTTAATTAAAGCAGAATGAAAATAATATACTCTGCAGCTTATCAATATCCTTCCTAAATGTGTTGCTTAGAACTGAACACTCCAGATGTGGTCTAACCATAGCAGTTTACAGCAGAGCTATATTCCTGGATAAGATGCTTTATTCCTTATTCTATCTTGCTACTATTGTCTAGAATTTTCCCTGTTTTCGCACTATGTGTGCCATAATTCTCACACCATATTTCACCTAGCAACTCCTTCCTAGAAGTTTCCTTTGGTTTATTTGCATTTTGGATTGTTGATAAAGGTTGTAACAGGAGAGCACAAGGTCTGGGACCTTCAAACAAGTTTCGAAGCTTCTATATGCTTTTCTCATGGTAAATGATTTATCTTTTATCAGAGAGTCAATGTGGCTAAGTTTTGAGAGTCTCATCATCAGTAGGTTGGTCGACAAGTATTTCTTTTTTTAATCACAGTAACTCAAGAAACTGTCCTTTAAAATTTAGTGAGGTTACAATCTGTGTTATGAAAATAAAATCTCTGGCAAAAAAAATCCTGATATTTTAGAAATATTTTAAATATTCTTTCTAGAAAAAATATTATCTAACAAAAAATTCAGATATTTTGGAAATATTTAAGTATTCTTTAAGTATTCAATATTTCAATATTTGTGATCTCACTAGCATGGATATGTTTTCTATCAGTGCAATTTTCTTTTTTTGTTCTTTTTTATTGTAGCAATTTATTTATTTTTAATACACATTGCTTTATGATATCAATTCATCTATGATTTTGTAATTAATCTTTGAGAATTGCTATGACCAAAACATTCCCTATGGCTATCATTTTGTAACAATCCAAAATAGGGAGACTGAGGAGGATTTTAGTGAAACAACTAGAAACATTACTCTAGTCAGATAAGATTTACTCTGTTTGGGTAAACACCCATTGATTTTATACTTCAAAATAGAAAAGAAGCAGCAATATTAACTTATATAGTGGATCTGACAGGAAGTAACAAAGATGATAAAATTTGGAGGAAATCTGTGAATGAAAGGAGAAAAATTATTGCTGGTCTTGATACATACCTTTAATTATGGGGTAACATTTCAAAGGATTCAGAGAAATTCTATTTATTCATTCAAATTCTATCGAAGAAATTATCCCAAGAAAAAAATTTAAAAATAAAGAATAAAAACTGGAAGACATAAAGGGTAGTCATTTTTAATAAAGAGATTATCTCAGGAAGAGTTATATCCACAAGGGATTCATCAGACATTTTTTTAAAAGCTACGTACATAAGACAAACCCTTGTAGCAGAGGGTGCCAGGAAAAGTGAAGTGTCATTTCACTTGAGGAACCTGGGAATGTTTAACTTGAAGAAGAGAAAGTTGAGGATATGGGGATTCTGTTAGTTGTCATCAAGTTTTTGAAGAATTATTAGGTAGAAAAGAGATTAGGCTTATTTTTATCTGTCCCCAGAGAAAGGATAATTGGAACTTACAAAAAGACAAATTTAGACATGATGTCAAAAAATTAAGATTCAGAATTGTCCAAGCATATAATCAGCTGCTTAAAGAGAGTAGTTTGCCCTTCATTGGAGGCCTTTATGCAGAGGTTAGATAGTCCCTTGTTAATGGAAATATTTTTCATGGGTGTGTTAAGTGGTTGCTAAAGTAGGTTCCAATTCATACAACCTAAGTATATGATTCTGGTAACTCTCTAACTCAAGCAATTAATTGAATGACCCCTTGTTGAATATGTTATCTTATTCGGGTATAAAGTGAACTGACTTTAGAGCCTTTCAGGTATCTTCCAATTCAAATATTCTGTTAGTTCTGTATTCATTTAATAAATAATATAACATATTTGGGGCAGCTAGATGGATAGATGTAGTCAGGAAAACTCATCTTCCTCAGTTCAAATCTGACCTCAGATACGTACTAGTTGTATAACCCTAAGTAAGTCACTTAATCCTGCTTGCCTCAGTTTCCTCATCTGTAAAATGAGCTCAAGAAGGAAATGGCAAACTACCCCAGTATTTTTGCCAAGAAAACTGCAAATGGTGTTGCAAAAAATCAGACATGACTGAAAGGACTGAATGGCAACAAATAATAAATCTAGAGATGAAAGGGGCAATCCTCTCATTTTTAGAAATGAGCTACAAGTTGTAGCTGATCTATAGAAAGTAATTAAGATCATTGTTTTCTAAATTCTAGGATTCTAGAAATCTGTTATAATGGAAACCATAGTGCTTTTACATCTTCATAGATGATCTTCCTGAATTGCTCTTGGGGGAAAAGAAAAAATATAACAAGAGATGATAGATGAATTTCTATAAACACTGGAAAAAAGGTTAGATAGAAAAAACACAATTTGTCAATACATAATTTGGTCTGTATTTAAGGCAGGTTTTTTTTTTTTTTTTTTTGCTTTGACAATTGGGGTTAAGTGACTTGCCCAGGGTCACACAGCTAGGGAATGTTAAGTGTCTGAGATCAGATTTGAACTCAGGTCTTCCTGACTTCAGGGCTGGTGCTCTATCCACTGTGCAACCTAGCTGCCCCTTTAAGGCAGTTTTTAACTTACATCTACCAGAATTTGTGATCTTACTATATGGATAATTTAGTTTTACCACTACACTAAAATGAAGCCTTAAAAGAATATTTTAATGGAGGAACTAGAGATAAAATGACTTAAGATGTCAGTATCTTAGAAAGAACAATAATTGAGAATGAATTAATTTCAATCAATGCAAATGTTGAAGTCAAATGCTTTTTTATATTGATTGAGGAATCTAGGAAGCAGGACAAAGCAAAAAAAAAAAATACCATCATTGAGGAAAAGATACAGAATTGAAGGTCAACAATCCTAAATATTTGCCAGCTTTACAAATGTGCCTAGAGCTGACCTTAATTATCACCATCTATGATTGGCCAAAAAGAATTTATGTTCACAGATAATGCAAATCCTATCTGGTTAGTGGTATATGAGATATCTTACTAGAAAAACTGGTCTTGGAAGGAGTAGTAGATTTGTAGTAAAAGACCCTGAGATTGCAGTCCTGACTCTACTGCTTAACTCTGCTATATAACTTTGAGAAAGTTATTTTAACTTGGTAAGTTTCAGTATCATGCATAGGTAAACCTATATAGGTTTAAATGTATATTATATGTATATTAAGACACCAAGGTATAGAGAGCTAGCACTGGCTACTGGTATACATTATGTGCCAGTCCCAACCTCTAAGGGCCCCCAGGTAATTCTCTAAAACTATATATTGGACAACAACACTCAATCTGCTGAAGAAATTACAGATAAGGTTGGTATCATTTGGGAAAAAATGTCCCAGAAGAATAAAGGGGAAAAAGAAATGAAGAATCATTCACTAACAGTGGAAAAAGTGAGAAGCATTACTAAGGATGAGTTCAAATGATCATATAGTCAATTTCTTATTTATTACTAACTTGTTTTTAATTTGTGTTTTTAGATGAGGATATTATGAAAGAATCCTTGAAGACTATTTATGGAAAAATAGCACTAGACCAGTGCTCACCCAGAAGTCAAACAAATCCATATAAGGACACAGTTAAGGTCTCTCTGAAGAATTTTAGTATTGTTTTTGAGGTCTGATAGATACTGGCTCAGAACCTCCCACATGGCATTCTTACATTAAAGTTCTGTGCTCTGTGAACAAAGCAGAATCCCAACAGCACAAGAGAAATATAAAACAGAGAAATCTAGAGATATCACTCTGCAAAATGTTCAAATGAACTATTTGTTCCTAACCTTGGTAGAACCTCAGCCACAGTTGGACACACTGTACTTTGACCCCAACATTGTGATGTCATTGGTCTTTTGTAAGTAAGGAGGATGAGCAGCATTAAATACTCATGACAAGAAGAAGAATCAATCATTTCTTTTCACCTCTCATGTTGACCAATGCGAGAGTTCTGAAAAATATCATTTTATCAAAAGCTATCATCAGGATGTAAGCTTCCCTTTCTTCAGGGCTTCGCTTAATAGGAGTCATTCTGCAGAATCAGTCTTAGAATCCAGTTCTTTTTTGGTCTTCAGTAACCTTATAAATGACTGCCCTGTGTTCTCTGTCTATTTTTAATTTCTTCTAGTAATAGAAAATACTTCATAATGGAAGATTTAATTAACTGAGTTTCTGAATTTCCAGAAAGCTATTTACAATGAACTGGGAACATTAGCTTTAATTTTTATTGTTCAAGAAGGAAGATACCCTTTTTACAACAGATTGAATGCAGTAAGAAAACAGCTTTTTAACCACACTCATGTTTGAGAACCCACCAACAAAAGCCAATTGTATCACTGTGGAAATATGACTATGACCATCTAAATCAGAGAGTTTCCACATTAGATTTCTTGGTTTTTCTTGGTTTCAAACCTTATCTTGATTTGTCTACAAGGCCTACTATGGTCTAACTGGGGTTCATCACATCCATTTGGGGTCCTCACCAAAATAAAAGTGGATTTTTCTGTCATTGCTGAGGGATAGTTGTAAAAGGATCGGCATTAGGATTCCTTTCCCTTTTTCTAATAACAATAATGATGATGATATTAATGATAATGAGCATGATTTTAATGATGATAATTATGACAAGAACATGAAGAAACCAAACCTGTAGGGAGACAAGGTATTCAGAAAAATACTGAATGGGGAAATCAAGGAATTTCAAATTAGATCCCAAGTTTTATCTACTGTGTTTCATCTTGTTTAGGTCACTTAATATCCTTGGACCTTAGAGTGGTTTGGTCATAATCTTCCTCTTAAATCCTGTGACTAAATATATTCATGGGAGATTAGTAAAGATTTTTGAGCTATGCTATTTTATCAAGGAAATATACCTAGGCATTTTAAAAGGAGGGTAAATGTTGGAATGGAGAAACAATGTGCCTTAGAAGACCAGAAATGTCCTAAGATTGGTCAGCTAAACAATATTTATCTAGGACTTTTTGTTGTTGGTCCCAAAGTGTATACTGCTTTTAGAGCCTTTTAGGCCTTCCTGTAATAAACTGATTATAAAAAATAATTTTGATTAGTGTATTATTTATCTGACAAATTGAAACTGTTAGGAGAGTGAGATCCTTATCACTTGCACAAATATATATTTAGGGCATGCATTAACCTCGCTTAGAGTGTGTCCTTAAAACCTTTATGGAAATTAGTGGCTGAATATTGCCAGGTAGCCATTTTTCAATGTGAATATCTTTCACCATTTTAGCTTTTTCTCTCATTATACCAAATGCAATTAGGCCACATTATAGACTAATACCTTGTTAAGTTGCATTTATTAGATCAAAGCCAATTTGAGTTATAGGAACACATGCACCAAGAAGCAGTAAATTCCCTGTAAGCAGGCAACAAGGTAGTTCAAAGGTTTATAGCCTTTTATCCTTGAAAAGCTTGGGTTCAGTTCCTGGTTTATAGTATCCATGTAAACCATGGTTAGTAAATACAAAGACCAGGTCACAAGCTTGCTTCTGAGGAGATTGATTTAGACTCATAACTTCATATTGTAGATTTGGAGGAAGAAAAGCAAAATGTTTGTTTTCTTATTTGTGATTTAACTATACCTGAATCCAAAAAGCAGTATGATTTTAGGAGAGCAAGTTTCTTTTCAAATGAAAAGTAAGCAGAAAAAAATCAGTTAATTGGTTCCCCTCCCCTGTATTTATTACCAACATAGTTCTGAAAATAAATTATCAACTCTTCTATAATTTATTCTCAATAACAACAGTCCACAAAGACGTTCAATTCAAGTAGAACTTCCAAAGACCTCATATTTGGAATTGTGTAAAAATAGCCATTTTCTTTGTGTTTGGAGCCCCTCAGTGACTGATTTAAGAGTTTTAACTGTTGTTAAGAGTTAGCTACCTGCCCCCCACACCCCCAAATAATTCATTACTGATGGTTATTCTGCCTTTGCAATTAATCAGGTTTAGAAAGGGCTTCATTTGGTGCATTTGTATTGTTTAAATAAATCTGGAAACACTAACCTTGTCACGTTCAGGGGTCGAGTGTGGGAATGAATCTTTAGACACAGAGGGTAAAATACTTCAAGGCGTTTCCCCAAGAGATTTCAGCCGGACAATCAGAATTTATTTTCCAAGCGGATAGTGTACCCAGTGTAAGTGAGCACTGTGGCATGTTTTAAGGCCTCCTTAACCTGTCTCTGCAAATTGCATAAATCACAGCTATAAAGTCTTCCTATTCAACATGCTGAGGCTGAGGAGCACTGACCAGCTTTTGACCTCTTATTCTGGGCCCCCACTGACCCTAACTTAGAAGTTCAAGCGGTCAATAGCAGGTCACTAGGGGCATTTTCAGAGTCTTTTTAATTCCAATTTGACTACAAGGTTAAATGTATTCAACACAGGTGATTTTTTTTTCCTGTTTTCTTAAAGTCTTCTCAGTTGCCAGAAAACATGTATGTTTCCGAAAGTTAAAAACAATATTAAAAAAAATCAAATTGAAAAAAAAAAACATTAAACCGAATCAAAAAAGAAAGAATCAAACTTTAAGTTGGTTTTTTGCTAGGCAACTCTACTTTAGCGTATACCAAGATGGTCGTTTATCAGTATAATGGATCTACAGACAGCCTTAAACAATTGTCAAACATTCTTTTAAAAGCCATTAGTTTTTCAGCTAATATATATCTGTTTTGTGCATTTGTTGAACCCTTCACTTGTCACTGAAAAAGGCCTGTTAAACTAAGCAGGGCCCTGATCAGTTTTCAGTGAGCTCTGAGCCTCAGGGTTCACCTGGGTCATCCACAAGATTTATGAGACCCAGGACCAGCATCTGATTGGGGCTGTTAGTCCTGGAGAAAACTGACACTCCTTCCTTCTCTCTCCTCCCCCAGCCTAGCACACAAAGTCCGGGAACTTTGCTTGCTCATTCCCAGTGGCTGCCAAAAGAGGCAGCAAAATGGATGACCTGTACAGATACCAAAGTGGACATCAATAAAGGGAGATGGATATGGACCAGTGGTGTGACATGTCTCACTGCTGGGGTGACTGGGGAGGGGGGAACAGGTTAAAAAAACACAGGAAAGTTATTTATATAAGCTTCAAGGACAAGGAGTTTGTCACTAGTTGCTTGAGGATTTAATCTTAAAGAACAACTCTTCTGGCTTCAATCATGCTCTAGTTGACAAAAAAAAAAAAAAAAAAAAAAAGCTTGCAAAGTTATTGTAATCACTAGATACCTTTGTTTGTCTGCTTAAGTGCAGGAAATTGTATTAATGTTTTTGTCACCACAAGAGTTATCCCATGGAGGGGACTGAAAAATGTCAGAGCTTATGTCAGAAAAATGGAAGGTGACAAACAAAAACAGAGCACACATATCTAGATTGATTCAAAAGGACTAGAGCTCTTCATGATTCATAAGAGAGTTTGAAGTTTTAAACAATTAACTTTTTTTCCCCTCATGGAAACAGAGTTACACTTTTAAAAGAACAAACTAACTTCTACCTAGTCTCCAAAGTAATGTTCCAGTCATCAGGGACTGGCATTCCGCAAGTTCTGTCCTGAGCATTGTTGCAAAGGCAAAGGAATTAGCAGAAACTGGGTTAAAGTGATTTTTGTTTTATAAAGATTAATATTTCAGCTGAATCTTTTTTTTTTTTGAGGTCATGTTTGGACTTGTGATTTCATCAGTGTAGAGAATCTTTGATGTGAAAATTCCCTCTATTGTTGTAGGATTGCCGTATCTTTATAATTTATAATTTTAGAGTAGCCTGGGGTACCATAAGGTTAAAGGACTTGCACAGGGTCACACGGCTAATATATGTCAGAGACAGAATTTAAACTCAAATTGTCCAAAATCCAAGAATAACATTCTACAATGTCTCTGTTTCTATCTGTCTCTTTCTCTCTCTGTCTCTGTATCAATTTCTGTCTCTATCTTTTCTCTGTCTGTCTCTCTTCCCCTTCCTCTCTTGCTTTGTCTCTCTCTCTCTCCCCCTTTCGCTCTAACTCTCTCTGTCACTGTTTCTGTCTGTCTTTCTCTTCTCTCTCTCTCTCTCTCTCTCTCTCTCTCTCTCTCTCTCTCTCTCTCCTCCCTCTCCTTCTCTCTCTCTTTTCCTTTCTCTTTCTTTCTCTGTCTCTGTCTTTCTCTTTCTCCCCAATGTCTCTTTCACTTTCTCTCCCTCTTTCTTTGTCTCTATCTCTCTGTCTCTGTCTCTGTTTCTCTATCTCTCTCTCTGTCTCTTTTCTCCCTCTGTCTGTCTCTTGTCTCTATCTCTCTCTCTTTCCCCTCCCTTTCCTTCTCTCTCTCTCTTTCCCTTTCCCTCTTTCTTTCTTTGTCTCTCTCTCTCTCTCACCAATCTCTCTTTCGCTTTTCCTCTCTCCTCCCTCTTTCTCTGTCTCTCCCTCTTTCTCTGTCTCTCTCTGTGTCTTTCTTCTCTCTGTGTGTGTCTCTTTCTAACTCTATCTTTCTATATCTTTTTCCCCTCCCTCTCCTTCTCTTTCCCTTTCACTTTCCCTCTCTTCCTCTCCCTCTCTTTCTGTCTCTGTCTCTTTCCCCAATCTCTCTCTGTGTGTCTCTCTGTCTCTGTCACTGTCTCTCTCTCTCTCCCCCTCCCTCTTCCTTTCTCTGTCTCTGTCTCACTCTGTCTCTATTTCTCTGTCTCTGTCTCTCTTTCCCCCTCTCCTTCTTTCTCTTTCCCTTTCCCTCTCTTCTTCTCTCTCTGTCTCTTTGTTTCTGTGTTTCTTTCTGTGTCTCTCTTCCTCTGTCTCTGTCTCTATTTCTCTTTCTCTCTCTTTCCCTTTTCTTCTCTCCCTCTCTCTCTTGTCTCTCTGTGTCTCTCTCTGTTTCTGTCTCTCTGTGGCTTTGTCTCTCTCTCTCTCTCTCTCTCTCTCTCTCTCTCTTTTTCTATCTTTATCTCTATCACTGTCTAATTATCTCTCTCTCTCTCTCTCTCTCTCTCTCTCTCTCTCTCTCTATATATATATATATATATATATATATATATATATATATTTCTTTCCTCCTCTTCCTTCATGTCTAATTCTTTGTATGTCCTGTTAAGGAAGGGGTAAGACCTCAAGACATAGGTCTCTAAATGCTTGGTTCCCTGCCTCAACTCCTTGGCATACTAGATACAAGACAGACTTACAGTCTTAATCAAGCAGAAGAAACATAAACTAAATTTCACAAGGTATATACTTTAAGAAGATATCAACCATGTATATTTTAAATTTTAAAAATATAGATATAGTTCTTGGGAAGTAAGGCAACAGAGATAAACTTGTTTGATGACATGCTGATTGTTAATATTGAAAGGAATAAAATAAGTAGATGTATATTTGTCAAAGTTATTTGCTACTATTGTAGAGAAGATATGACACAGAGGCAAAGTCATTCCCTCTTAAAGTGATTTTCTCTAAATGCTCCTGTTTTCAAATAACTTTACTTCAATTGTATCAATCTTCAGAATGTAGCAGGATCCCCTGGATAATGTCTATTTTGATTTTTAAAAGTTTGGCCTAATTATCCACACAGAAAAAAAAAACTAATAATAACTGGATGAAGAATGCCCATTATGCAGGCTTTAGATGCATTTGGATGGACAACCTATAAAGTCTGTCATATGTGCATTATAAATAATAAATATGTACTGAGAGATACATTATTATTATTCTTCCTTAATTTTAAAGAGGACCAATTACATACATGTATATGTGTGTACATATGAATGTGTATAGTTAGTTATAGTTAGAAAGGGAGCAATAACATCAACTATTTCTTCCTAGAAATGTTACTCATGTGTAAATTGATTAGATGGAATATTTAGCTACTTGCTGGAACTTTTAGAATATGGATTAGTTAATCCAGACCTAATTTATTTATGAATACACACACTGAAATGCTGTATAGATGGTGTCTTATATTTGTAGGTCTAATACATATATATGCCTAAAGAGAGAGAGAGGGAGAGAGCTGGAGAGAAAGACATTGAAAATGAATAATGAATGTTGCCCAGATTAAAAAAGAATTAAGTGAATTGCCTCTGGAAATTTTCAAAATTCTCTTAATTATCCCCAAACATTTTTCTGAAAACAAACAAACCAACCTTAAAATACTACCATTTTTCTTATAAAATGGTATGTATGACTATGAGCCATATAATGCTACTGTCTGACAAATTAAAATTGAACGTCACTGAAAGGGTAATGGAAAGACGTGGTGGGTGTGAATAGGTTGCAATAGAACACAAACAATGAGTTACATAGAAAAAGTGTTCTAAGAGATTTAATCAAAACTGTGCAATAAAAATGGACTAACAACACTGAAAAAATAAGGAATAACTAACACAAAGTCTACCTACTCATTAATAGCTTTGTGTTGCCCAGAGAATTGAAGTAGTTTTCTGACATACTGGATCAATGCTCACAGAAGACAAATTTTAAGAAGACATGAATAAAAGTGACCCAGGATGGGCAGGTAAAGGTCAGTTTCAATCAATATCAGTGGGAGAAATGCTCACATCAGTGAACTCACAGATCCATTTGATTACTTGGATAAGTTCAATCGACATTGAGAAAAACTACCTTCTGAATCTAAGGAAGCCTGTTTTTATTAAATCCAAGGAAAAAAAATGAAATGAACAAAGGGATAATTTTCAGGATTTCTTTTCTTTTATGCTCAGTGTTTTTATTTGCTTTCTGGGGCTCATTCTGCATTCTTTTGCATTATGTAAATGAGATATAAATATAAAATGGGATCAGCGTGGTTGGAAGTGATTATGCAGTCAGCCATGTCAGGAATAATGGCAGATTCCCCAGATCATGACGTTTACATGTGATCATTCTATGTCTACTGTGCTCTGATTTTGAGGTTTCCTTCAGTAAACATGATCTAATGTTCCATTATCTTGTAGCTGATGAAAATGGGACTGAATAAATGAGATATTTATTTTTAGTGTTTTCCCAATATATTATGTAGTAATATTCCTCTTGTTTTAAGATTTTAAAAAGCATCTGAGACAATTTCATAGTAACCTAAGAACTGGTCAAGTTCACGATTTAAACAGTGGTAAAATAATGTTGTCCTTCTTGTGCTAGATTCCCAATTTTGCTACAAACATCAGTATCCTTTGGCAGGTTGGAGTGTGTGGAGGGAGTGGGTATCATTTTAATACACATTTAAAAAGCAGCCATAACTTTTGATGAAGATAACAATGGTGGCAGTAGAATGGGGATTGTATTCTAGGAAATAAAGCATACCAGTGCATGAGATTGTTTTCATTCTCACCAATTAAAGGAACCTTTTTTGGTTTGGTTTAGGTTTTTTTTTTGTTTTTTTGTTTTTTTTTGGGGGGTGGGGGTGTTAAAATAATTGATGTGAAAATAGTAGCAGCCATTTGTTATTCATATAAAAACTGTTAGTTCTCATACAATACTGATTATTTTAATTCAATTAGACTTTTCTTTTTCTGGTACTTGTAATTTTTCATTAAAAATGGTTTAGAGCATCTTGTCAAAAAAGTAGAAGGAACTTAACCTCAGGTTGCTCTAAGTAGCTATCTTTCACTCAGGAGGCAAATAAGCAATATGAATTATATAAGTATTGTTTTCTCATTTATTATTCCAAGTATGTAGTGAATGAAGAAATAGTTTTGTCAGTCAGTCAATAAGTTTAAACAACAAATTTATTTATTGCCTATTATGTGCCCAGGTTCTGGGATACAAAAAAAGAAGCAAGATGCTCTCTGCCCTCAAGGAGATCACAACCTAATGAGAAAGATAATAAACAAGTAAATATGTACAAATGTTTATATACTAGATAATTAAATAGGAGAAAATTAAGAGGATTAGTAAAAATTTCATGTAGAAGGTGTCCTTTTAAGGAACTTAAGGGAAGCCAGTAGACAGGGAGAAGCAAGGAGAGCATTCCAGACAAGGGAGACAACCAGGAAAAAAAATTCTGGATATCAGAAAGACTGGGTTCAAGTCCCAAATCTACTAGAAAATAATGTAACCTCTCATTGCTTTTTGCAGCTGTCTAAGACTATAAATTGCAGAGGTGCCATTGTCATTAATAAAGGGGTTTTCCTAATATTGGACTGTGTTCTATTCAATGAAATCACAAGTATAGTCCTCATTCCCTATCTCAAACAATATTGCCTATTTAGTGAGGATTTCCATTAATCATCCCTTTTCCCATTGCTTGAAAAGGTTACCGAATAGATAGAAAATGAACCTTTTACATATTTGGTATATTTTTGACAAGTCAAGTCAACAAGCATTTATTAAGCACCTATTGTGCCATAGAAACTATGCTGCAGTCTCATTAGCACCATTTTCAAAAGTATACCCTCAACTTTAGAGATTTTTCCAAGATTAATATATTTTAAATGTATTCCTTGTCACTGATGCACAAATTATACTCCAGATAGCCACTGAGTATGCAGCAGTGAAATAGAAAGCTCACAGAGGGGCTAGAGAATAGTTTCAAAATTCTCAGATCATGTTAAGTTCCTTCAAATGGAAGCATTAGATTTTTCAAAATAGTCAAAATTTTAGGTTACTAGGTTTCTAGAGCCAGAAGGAATTATTTTAATTCTAATAAATAAGAACAATAATTCAACATTTCGATATTCAAAATATTTATGATTTTAGGTACTTCTTCTGTAGACCTAGATCACAGAACTTTTATGTCTTAGAAGGCCAACTTCATGACTTTTTATAGCTAATCACTCATCAAATACTTACTAAGCACCTACTATGACTAGACATTATGTTAAGCTATAAGAATGCAAATATAATAATTAAAAAAGAAAGATAGTCCCTGCTTTCAAGAAGGTTACATTCTAGTGGGGGAAGAGTTTAGGAGAAGTACCTGACATGGAGACATGATAGATCAGTTCAGATTATAGGCTAGTGAAAAACAAAAGGATGGCAGGCCTGTGTTCCTTCCTTAAATGGAAGTTCTCAGAGCAGCCATCTAATCAGTCAGTCAGTAAATGCTAGAGGTACAAAGAAAGGAAAAGGCAATCTGTGCTCTTGAAGAGATCTTAATTTAATGAGGAACAACAAATTTAAAGAAAAGTGTCATCCTGAATAGGAAAGTGTAAAAAACACATTAAATTCAGAGTTTAAAAATCTGAGATAGAATTCTAGCTCTGACAATTACTAACTGTGAGACCATAATTCAGCAGTTTCACTATAATGGGCCTCCATTTCCTCATCTTTAAAATAAAGATTTTGGATTGATGATCTCAAGGTTGCTTGACAAATCTACAGTTAAGGAATATACTAAGAACCATTCTAGATTTGATAGATCTAAACAGGACATGGATTTTGCTGGCATAGACTTGGAGAAGCTAAGGTTTCCTGCAGTTAAATTAAATTTAATTCAACAAGCACTGCATTCAAGGAATTGAAGTAGATGCTGAAAATAAGAAGACATAAAAAAGGAATCCCTGACTTGTTAATCAGATTACATTCTACCACAATTATATATATGAATTTATTTAGGCAGATAATTTCAATATGGATAAAGTCATTTAAAATTGGGTGGGTAGAAAGGTAGAATCAGGAAAAATTTTCTCATGTGGGAAGCAATTAGCAAGTTAGTCAACAAGCATTGCCAGATAATGCTTGCCAGTTATCTGGTAATCTAGGAGGGAAGGAAGTGAAGACAAGGTACATATGAAAAGTCTCTTGTATGTGGAAGGATTTGAGCTGAATTTTTTAATGTGATTAGTTTTTCTTCTCATTGTACTTCATTGCTATGTATTTGCCTTCCCAATCTATTGTTCTATCTACTATTTGTTGGGTGAAGTTTGCCCCTGTGGTTTCAAATTGTTCTATTCTACTAATTATTTCTGCCATGCATGTCATAAATTCTGCTTTCACAGCTCTTATTTCTCTTTTAAACCATTCAGTAACATCCTGTTGTGGTTTCATGTTCTCTTGAGAACCCCTGGGGTACTCTGCCTCATCAGGTATTGATTTATTTTTCTATTTTGAAACATATTCACATATATTTCACAATATATATGTAATATTTTATACTATTACACTTATTTTACAATATTCATTCAGAGGGCTAGATTTACTTAGCTGTTCTGTAGATGATACTCCCTTCTATTATTAATATTTTGCCTCAGTCTATTTTGTCCAGTCAAGATCTTTAATTGAATTTTTCTTTCCTATACAAGATCTTTGGGTTCAGTAACCCCCTTTCATATTTCCTTATTATTCTTTTTCTGAATCCTTCTTCAATTGAAGTTTCTCTAGGACCTCAGTTTTGTCTCAGCCTCCTCTCATACAGAGCAATCCAAATTTCAATGGGCTCAGTATTCCTCTCAAATGACCAATAGAGTGACAGGACCAGTTCCAACTGGATGCCATATTTTCTGAGGCTGAATGAAATACTGCAGATATTACTACCCTGCCCCATTCCTTCTGTTCCAGTTCTTTACTTGAGTACAGTTGCAGCACTGCCACACTGCAATACCAGCCAGAGTAAGTCTTTCACCATTTGATTTTGTTAGATCTGGAAAGAAAAAGAATGGTGTATGAGAATTGAGTTCTGTACCACACTTATAGGTGGGTTGATTTATGCAGCCACACTAAGAATGTGGTAGATAGTGGGAAAAAGGGAGCTAAATTAGTCCTAGGCTTTGGGGATTAGCCCACTCTGCTGTTAGTTCAATCAGGTTTTTATGTTATTAGTTTTTTTGGTTATCTTAAATTGTGAATGACTGAATTTTTTTTAAATCTATGGAGATATTTGAGATCCCTATTTTGGAGAGGTTTGAGAGAGCACAAGGATAAGAGAAAGTGTTTAGTCCTCAGTCTTGTTAGTCATGTCACCCAGAACAAAACTTGAGCAGAGTCTTAAAGCAAGTGTTGCTATTGTTCAGTCATTTGGATCACATCTGACTTGTTATAATCCCTTTTGGAATTTTCTTGACAAGGATATTAAAGTGGCTTGCCATTTCCTTCTCTAGCTCATTTTTATAGATGAAAAACTAAGACAAACAGGGCTAAGTGACATGCCCAAGGTCAGACAACTAAAAAGTATCTGAGGTCAGATTTGAACTCAGGATCAGCACTCCATCCACTGTGTCACTTAGATACCCCTGATAAAGTGAATCTAAAAGACAAATATAAGGAGGGAAGGCATTACAGGCCTCAGGGATACTCAGTGAAAAGTTACAGAGATGGGAGTGTCATGTGAAAAAAAAAAAGAAATAGGATCATAGAGCTAATGGACAGGAGTAAAGTATAAGAAGCTTAGAAATAGAGAAAGAAGCAAGATTGTGAAGCTATTTAAACTCCAAGCAGAGGATATTATGTTTTATACTGAAAGTAATAGGAAGCCAGTGGACTGTACTGAATAGGAGAGGACAGGAAAACAGTCCAACCTACACTTTAGGAAAATCACTTTGGCAGCTGAGTGTAGGGTAGATTGGAGTAAAGAGAGAGATGAGACAGGAACACCAGTTATACAGCTACATAATAATCCATGTGAGAATTAATAAGGCCCTAAAGTAGATTGGTGGCTCTGTTAGTAGAGAGAAGGGGATATAAACAAGAGGCATGAAGATAGAAACAGTAAAGACATGGCAAAATATGAAGGTGGGAAGATGAGTGAGGAATGAAAGATAACACCAGGGTTGTGAGCCTGTTTTACTGGGAGGATCCTATTGTACCAGAGAGAAATAGAAAAGTTTAGAAAGGGAAGGTTTGAGGGTATAGATAATGGGTTCTGTTTTGATATGCTGAGTTTCAGGTACCTATAGGACCTTCAGTTCAAGAGTGTAAAGGGCAGTTGGAGGTGTAGAAATGGACCTTAGGAAAGAGAGACTATGGATAGATAAATAGATACATAGATACATAGATATATAAATAGATACACAGATACATAAATAGATACATAGATATATACATGGATACATGCACAATTACATAGATACACAGATACATAAATAAATATATAGATACATAGATGGATAGACAGACACATAGATACATAGAAACATGGATGGACAGACAGATGGATAGCTAGCTAAATAGATATGGAAACCAACAATATCAAAATTGTTATTAAATGTATGGGGAAGTAATGAAATCACCAATTGAAATTATATAGGGGAAATGTGGAAGGCTCAGGAAGAACACCCATAATTGGCACACATGGCATAGATATAGATTCAGCAAAGGACTTGGTTTGACCTTTGAGAGAAGTTAGAAATTTGGGCAGCTAGTTGGCACAGTGGGTATAGTGCTGGTCCCAGAGTCAAGAATAGCAGAATTCAAATGTGATTTCAGAAGCCTAGTAACTGTGTGACCTGTTTGCCTCAGTTCCTCATCTGTACAATGAGCTGGAGTAGGAAATGACAAACGACTAGTATCTTTGCCAAGAAAACCCCAAATTGCATCACAAAGTGTTGAATAAACAGCAACAAGGAATTCTACACTTCAAGATGTGGAGAAAGGATGTCCTTTGGGGATTTGCTTGGGCAAAACACACAGATGAGACAAAGCATACCACTCATACCACTTATAAGCCACCTTTCAAAAACAGAGAGGATGTGAAAGGAAATAATAAAACAGGAAAGGGAGGTGGCAAATTTTAAGTGAATTTCATTTTTATGAAAAAATTTTATGTATATATGTATATATGTGTGTCTGTATTTATACAAAAACATTCACACACTATTGACACACATTGTCAACTTAAAAAATTAATAATGTGGATCAACTCTAAAACAATTATCATATTACATAGATCTTCTTCTTCCAGAAAAAAGTTAGTTACCAGAAATTTCATTGTCTGTTAACTACTCACTGAGACTGACTAGTGATTTATCAATGAAGACCTTATCTGTATAGCCAAGAGTACACAACACAATGTAAAGAACAAAGTTGACAAGCATATTGTCAATTAGCTACATTTAGTTATAAGTTTAAATGATTTTCTATAAACTCCTTACTTCCCTTTTGTGTTTGGAAGATAAAATCTAAATCATATAGTTTAGTAAAATAGAAAGCACACACAAAATAAAATCCACTGATAAAACACAACAAGCATCCATTAAGTAGCTACTAAGTGCAGATCACAGTTGATACTTTTCCCTAATTATGTAGATGATCACATAATGACTTAATAAGGTGTGATCTGACTATTCAATCACCTATAATCATTCAGACCCATTGCTGTTGTCACAACAATGTGGGCCACTTCATCTATGCTGACATCCACATTCTATCTTTTACCCTAGATATAGCCAGTGTGCAAAAACACAATTTTATTCTCTAAAATTGCTTTATTTTTTATTCTATTCTGTTGTAATAAACAATTCTATATTGCAAACCATGGGTAATACTTTGTTCTGTCTTTTCCCTAGCTGACTTTTTCCTACTGTATTGTGGCTCCCAATTGTACTGATACTCATTCCATAAGCAAGTTACATCACAATAAATAGTAAGTCTGCATGTGAAATGAGAAAATAGGATATGCAATAAAGAATCACAGTTTGGATCAAAAACATCTACAGTGAAAATTAGAGAGTTGGGTTTTGTCTCCTTTTGTGGGGGCTGGTTTCTGTCACAAAAGTTGGCTTTCATATCTGTAAATTGTTTTACATGGTAAGATTTTAGTAATAAATAAAAGCACAAGGGAGAGAAATCCTAGTTGGAAAAATTGGATGATTCCTCTAATCACTTGTAAAAGAACAAGGCAACAAAAGTTGCAAAATGTTCAAGCTGGGAGAAGGAGGAAATTCTTAGTAAAAAGGATGGAGGGAAGGTGGGGGGAGGGAATATATATATATATATTACATATATTATCATATTTTTTATTATTGGCATTCTCTCAGTTGTTAATTTAATTATCATGGTCATACATATTCAACTAAAAATATAAATGCCAGTTTCAAAACCAATATAGATGACAAGCCTTTCTTGGGTTTTTGTCCATTAAGGGCATCAAACAATATTTTTAGTTCTTTAATCAAGTAATTTTGTTTGGAAGAATAATTTATTTTTTATTGAAAACATTGTCAGAGATTTAAAAACCATTTAGTCTTTTCATCTTTAGGTAAGCAACCAATGACATTTTTTTGAAACAGAAATCACTATATACATATATGTATAATTATATATATTACATTTGCCACCAGTGATATTAGAAATGAATATGTCTAGAGGAGGTATTGTATACCTGTTAATGGAATATCACACCCCACATGATTTTAATGTATATCAAGATACAGTGGGCTTCTTGACCTGCTAAATGAAGAAACCACAGAGAAGCTCAAAAAACTCTGAAAGAAAAGCTGTTACCCTCAATAATAAGACCAATATTAACAGCCCCAAACCAAACCCCTTTTTTCCTCTCTGCTTCCAGAGGAAGTCTGAACATCAACCAGCTTTTAATTCTCTCTTCAATCTTCCTGCTTCCCACTAGGATGAATCAGCAGCAGGTCCTCCAAACTCCTACTTCATTCCTTACCCCAATGCCTTGTCCCACTATATAAAGATAGAAACTCTATAAAAGCCAACAGATCAGGGAGAGATTTCTTTTAGGTTCCCAGCAGGGTGCTTCCAATGGACCTGACTTGTTTACATCAGGCTCCATTTTCTTTTCATTTTGTGTCCCTACTCAATAAAGTTGCCTTGCATTACTGTTTTGTTGTGAATTGTGTATTTATTTGAAATTTTGCAATTGCAGTTTTTTTCTAAGGCTTAATATGATCTAAGTATAGTAAAGTTTTATGAACAGTTCATTTGCAGATGGATTTACTATTTACCAAAGTCAGGTTTATTCATTAGAAAACAATGTATTTTACACATTCAGAATTAACAACAAAGATTATTGCCCATTTCGTCTCAGAATGCTCTTAACTCTTTGTATAAAAAAGAGCCTCCTAGTTAACTCTTCATTTCACTGATATGCATAGCTTCTTGGAAGTCAATGATGGGGAATTAAAATATTCTGTAGGGGTAAAAACCATCTGGATTGGTTTTTCAAAATACTATAATATTTTTATATAAATATATATAAATAAATAACATAACAATGTGGTTATGATATCAGAGAACATAGGTTCAAATCTTATCTTTGCTGCTTATTAGCTAAGTGATCATGAGCAATTATCTGAATGTCTCTGATCCTCAGCCTCTTCACTAGTCAAAACATTAGTTTTGACTAGAGGAGATTTTTCATAACTCTTGGGCTCTGATTTCATCAGGAATCCAACAGAATACATTGCATTTCTTTCATGACTTGGTAGTAGAAACATGGTAGTCTTTCTGGAGAAAACCCCTCTCCAAATTTAGCTAATCTTGTCTTCCAATGATTAAAAATAAAATCCAATGCTAGGCATAAAAACCTGTCCAGCTAAATAGGACATGAAGAGCTTGATTTTCACTGACATATACTTCAAGACCCAAGTGTCACTTTCAAAATATAGAATGGGAACTTTAGAATACTATATTACTTAGATTATATACAATTTTTTATACATGTTATCTAGTTCTATTTCAGGATTAATTGTAGGGTACCTAGGTGACTTAGTTTATAGGAATATAAGGAGTCAAGAAGTCTCATCTTCCTGAGTTCAAATCTAGCTTCAGACACTAGCTGTGTGACCCTACACAACTCACTTAACCCTGATTGACTCAGTTTCCTCATCTATAAAATAAGGCAGAGAAGGAAATGACAAACCTCTCCAGTATATTTGCCAAGAAAACCCCAAATAAGGTAAAAAAGAATTAAACAGGACTAAACAACAACAATACTGTTTAGTTCTAGAATTTAGTACCTAAAACAAATGTTTAAAACATCCTCAAAAAAGGGGGGGGGAGAAGAAGAATTGCTATTATTCCTAGGTTCTCCAGTATTTAAAGCATAGCAAAAAATTGAAGAAAAATTTAACTTAGGATATGGTGATGCATATCTGAAATCTCTGCTACCCAGGAGACTGAATCACATGAGTTTCCATATTTTCAATTGCAGTGGGCTAGGCTAAAGCAACCCTAATGAATCTGGCACCAATATTGTAAGCTCCTAGGAGTAGAAGGCTGCCTAAGGACGGGCAACTGAACCCAGGTCAGAAATAGAGAAAGACAAAGCTTCATTTTAAATCAGTAGTAGAACTGTGGTAATATAGACAGAGACCAAGATAGAAAGCACTTTTTTTTTTTTTAGATCCCAAAATCAAACTTTTCCACTTTTACTCACTTGTCCACATTTTCATTTATATTTGATTTTCCAAACTGAATACCTAATTTTTGGAGACTTTTAAGAAATGAAGAGCCATAATTAGTTTTTAATTGATCCAACTCTATTTCATTTTATCTGAGAAAAAATAAAACAGGAGAGTACTGTTTGCTGTTTCTTTAAACTAGTAAGAAAGTTCTGTTCAAGGGCCTAATGACAATTCAAATGGCTAATTTATAAACCACTCACTTATGGATTAAATAAATAGAGGTTCTGTAAACCCATCCACTTCATTGAAAGCACCAGCAATTTCTTTAGGCCCTCTCCCAGTTTTTCAATTAAAGTTGATCTTTACTAGCAGTCTAACCTCTGCTAAGTGTTAGGGGAAGGGAAAATATCTTACTCTTTATAGGCATCTTCCAATTTCTTTTCCTCATTCTCACCTAAAAGCAGATAAGTGCTCATATAGCTTAACTATTACTTAGAAATAATGAAAGTTCAGGTTGCTCATTAAGAAAGTATTTGAGAAAACTGTGACTAAATTTCCTGATCATATGCTAGTGACTAACAAAAATACTTTCATAAACACCCTGTGTAACTGAGTTTGAACAGATCCCCTCTTTGAATTCCTCAGGTTTAATAGATATTTAATCTCTTATCTCTTCTAATTTTTAAGTGTATGACAAAATAACAGATAATCATTTCAAAGTCAAGAGTAGGATGATGAGGTATTTCCAAATCCGATTTTCTTCATTACTTTTATGGAATAGGAAGAGTTGACAATATCAAGAAAGCAACCTCTAAGACTTTTAAGTTTAGCCTTTTTGATGTTTTTGATTCTGTGGATTAGAAAAATGTGATTTAATATTTATTAAACCACCAATTTAAGCAATTGTTCTGATTTTTTTCTATTCTATCACTAAAATTATATGTAATGAAATTCAAGGGTTTTGCCTGAATAAAAGTAATGCAAATAAGTTAAGAAAGGAAGTAGCTTTCTGTTAAATATTTAATGTCTCATATCCAAGAAATATAAGTGCCAATAGAAATATGACTAATAGCCATTTCTCCATAGATAAGTGGTCCACAAAAAGTGAACAAACAAAATTCTCCAAATCACCAATAAAAAGAGAAAAGTAAATCAAAATAAGGGATTTCATCTCCTAGAAAATTTGTCAAGATGACCCAAAATGGCCAGTGTTGGAGAGGTTGTGGAAAGATATAGATAGATGTGAAGATGGTCAATCTATGAACTCATCAAACTATTCTACAAAGCAATTTGGAAAAATAAAAAAGGTCCTTTCTTAGTCATATAGAAAATCAGTGACACAAAGAAAGAAGCATTCATATACACAAAATTTTATAGCAACACTTTTTGTAATAGCAAAGAACTAGAAACAAAGAAGATGTCCCTGAATTAGGGACTATACATATTATGGTGCATTAATATATAGAATGTTTTATTACATAAGAAATGATAAATATGATGATAACAAGGAAGCATGGAAAGAGTTATATCAATTGATGAAAAATGAAGTGAGTAGAAACAGAAAAACAATATTCACAATGACTTAAAAATGTAAATTGAAAGAAAAGAAATGGAGCATTAGAAAGAGAATGTTACGAAATTAGAATGATCAAGCTTGGTCCCAAAGAAGAGATATGAAAAGAAACTTTATCTGATTCTCTGTAATGGTAGGGAGTCATAGATATAAAATATTATATATAATGTCTGAGTTTTTTCCTACATGTTGTTTAGTTTTTCTGTACTTTCTTTTTCTTTTTGGTTCTTGGCTATAAGGGATGGCTTTTTGGGAGTAGGGAAATGAAGATGATGTTAAAACAATATATGGATATTAAAAACAAATTTGTAAAAGAAAAATCAATTTCATGTACTAAATTTAAAATGATAATACACAAATATGCCCTCCATATTAATATCAACCTTTGTATTTTCACATTATCTACAAAGGTTAATAAATGTTGCTGATTATGAAGGTACACAAATAGAAATGTAGATTAGATAGATATTTAAATGTATGATACCAAGAGTTCAACTTATATTATTCCTTTAGAAAGTAAAGCTGTTTTTGAAGATCTACAATATACTTGAATATTTTTTGGTTAAAATTATTTTTCAAATATAATGTTATACAATGGAATCCAGTGATTAATAGCTAAATGTTATAAAATAGGGTTTTACCTTTATGAAACTTTTTTATGGACTGAATATCAGATATTAAATTATTGCTTTTGAACATCTAAAGAATAGTCAGAAGGATAGATTTTGGCTTGGTGACATGTTAAGATCATTTCTTCCCTTGTCTTCATTTTACACAAAATTGAACTGATAGTTAAAACAGCTAAATGACTTACCTAATATTGTTCATATAATGTCAGAGTTGCAATTGGAATGCAAGTCATCTGACACCTAATCTATACTGCACCTCATTAAATTTTAATATTGATGTGTGTTGATACTATGAAAATGTTTTAAATATTTAGATGTTTAGAGTTTTAGAGTTAGATTTATTTGTTTATAAGTTTAAATGAAATAGTTTAAGTTTTTAAGAAAAAAATTTTACATTGTTTTGAAAAAATGTAAACAATTTTAAAATTGTGTATTTTAAATTTTTATTTGGCATTTATTTATAATTTTATCTATTTTCCATATCTAGTCAATTCTCTAATTACTTGAACTTCTTAAGCAGTTCTAAAGAAAGTAGTAAAAAACCCACTTCATATTAAAAAAAAAAACATTTTGTATATTGAGAGTTCAGTCTTCTTTAAAAACCAAAACAAAAACAAAAACTTTTCATTCTTGCTCAATGACTCCATAGTTGGAGGTCTTGTTTAAAGTGCTAGTCTCAGGAAACTCTTGGATTTTTCAAACTCAGTAGAGACATTTCTAAATTTGTAAATATCCATAATGTACTTCAGAAGAAGTCATATGCAGGAGTTTACTCAGCAGTAAGACATAGGGAAAGTCTTCACAATATTTATCTGAAAATTCTTTAACTAAAAGAGTCTCACGCATGATTTAGGTTGAGAGTTGGGCAATGGCCCAAAATAATATGATTTTTTTTTCTTCCAAAATGAGTTCACTTACTCCTGGTGCTGTATCAACCAATAAGTCAAAAAACAAATGGCTGAGAGCCATATCCAACCATTAAATTCATACAGAAATATGGTTGATTTTAGCGAAAGATTCCCATATGTAATGTAGGCATGATACAAACAATATAAACAAAAGGGTGAGTGAGAAAACATATTGAATGTTTATTTTATTATTCTTGGAAAGATTTCTGGAAATTTTATTGATTTGGAGACTACAAATCTCTACATCCAAGACAACTTTAACCTTTTCCTTTAAAAAATAAAAAAGGCAATGTATGGGGAATGAAAATGTGTAAATCTTTCTCAATAGTAAAATTGTTGTTTTGAATAAATTCACTTTGGAAACTACTATGAAAAGAATCCATGACAGAAAATTTGATTTTTTGCCTAAATAATATCCCACTAATAGTGGCATTTCTAACAGGCCAAGTTCATTGGATTTACATTTTGAGTAATCACAAAAATTTAAAAATTGGGCAATCCTGAAGTTAATAGCAATATTGTCTAAGTAATTTTGAGGTATAAACAGGGGAAAATGCAATAAAAGCCTATTATTCATGCATGCTTCCTAAAGTAACTAAGATGCTTCCACTTTATTTGAATATTGCTTTTTGTTTCCTCTATTAAATAGTGCTGAAAAACCACAACTTCAGTCAATCAGCAAACAGGGTCATTACTTCTAAGTGTTTCAGATTCAGAATCAAGGGTTTCATTTAATTTTCCTAGTGGAATAATGCATATAGATGAGGATGTCAAATTGCAAATAACCTGTATTAGAATAGCGTTTACAATGCTTATGGTAAGTAATCAACATTATTGACTTAGCTCAGGGATTTAAAATGCTGAAAAACACTAACAGAATAAATTGATTGGAAGAATAGAGAAGTATATCACTGTGTTAAAGATTTGAAATGAAAGTGAAACACATTACACTATTTTGTAGTTTAGAAGTACGTATGCATATATATGTACAAGTATATACAGATAATGTGGGCACTATTGATTTAAACTGCCCACAGGGACTACAGGAAAAATGCCTACTTTAGTTTCAGTGGTTATGTTGGTATTCATTATCAATATGATAAAATACAAATTGGAGGCTCTGTAATATAGATTTAATGCCCCTGTTGAACTTTTTTCCATTAGTCGCTAATGGCTATCCCTATTTACCTTTTATAGCTTTGAATGCTCATTCACTTTTCCTTTTCAATAACCATCATTGTCATGGAGAAATTCATTTTGCTATAATTTAAAAGACCTCATTTTATTTTAAAAAAGTCAGGAACATGTGGTTGTTAAGACAACTTTAACTTGTACTTTCCATAATGTGTCAGAACTCTCAAAAATAATGTTTTTTACTTTTTAGGAGTAAAACCACTTCAGAACTTGAAACAGTCTTACAAAGAAAAGCTTCTAAGATTATTTTTAATAAAACATCTTTCTGTAAATATCTCACATGAAAAATAAATCATTTTGCTATTTTATAAAAAATCTTGAAAACAAATTCATTTCTACATTGAATTATCTGTTTTTATATATTTATGCTTGTATATGTATGTGCATGTATGTATGTTTGTGGAATTACTTTCTAGTGCACTAGAGTATACTCATTTCCTGAAAGAAAAGATTTTGAAAAATATATCACTTTAATTTGTATCATTAATACTTAATATTTTCAAGGGAAAGATACAATTAAGCATTTTAAAATCAAACAAAAGATCAATTTTGATTCTTTTCTACCCAATTCAATTCTAAGACCCTGGCTTATAGATTTATCAATATTTCATGGATATCAGGATATATTTATAGATAAATTAACTAAGCCTTGAAGGGTTCTTGTAAATTGTCCAAGTTTACATGCTATCAGGGCCAGGATTCTGATTTTAAAACCTTATCTTCTTCCCATAGTCATATGCTTAAAGAATCAGTAATATTATGATCTCACTGACCCAGATTTTTGCTCCATTGACAGTGTTATGTGGGGTGTTCAAGAAGGACTAGCACCTCAAGGATGCAGGAGGGAATTGCTGAGCCCTTTCCAGGGCTGCTCATCCAACATTGGTATCCACCTGGAATTCAAATTTTATCTGTGATTCCAAGGAGCTGTAGCATGTGCAGCAGTCACATCCCAATAAAACCATATCAAGAAATTGGGATAAACCAAGTTGAGAGTAATCAATAGGTTTCAAATGTATTAATGACTTATGGGAAATGCCTTCCTCAAGCATGTGAAGACTTCCCCTGGTGAAACAAGGGGATTAGAACAGTTTATTCCAGTGGCCATAAAGGCAACTGAAACAGGTGTTGTGGAGAGCTTAGGACTTGGTTAAACATTTAATACACCAAGGTTATCCATAGCATGAAGTCTTGCCACTGGACTTTGATAACTCTAGAGGAGTAAGACTGATAACTTTGTGCAACTCTGCCTCACTTAAATCCAATCCAAGTTCAAGACCTGACCCCCATAATGTCATTGGTCTTCTTCAAAAGCAAGGCATCAACAATGATAACAACAGATTGTGTTTATTTTCTTATTCTGTGTGATTCTTGTCCATGTTCACCATAAATCCTCCACAAAGGATCTACTCAATATCCTGGATGGAGTTTAAAGAACCAATAAGATTAAGAATAGGGAGTTCAATCCTCAAATGAGAATAGTCCCTAGCTATAAAACTGATGGTACAGGATCCCATGTGTGGACACAGAATTGGAAGTGGTATAGGTCATCAGCCTATGTACTTACCTTTATTCAAGGAATAACTTTATTCAAGACATACATTGTCTACTATATGCAAAACACTGAGATGAGCAGTAGAAGCACAAGGCTAACTGCAAGCAAAGAATTTATAGTAGTTACACAAATATATGTTGAAGACTTCTAAATTTTGGGAATTTACTACTTCTCAGAGTAGCCTATCCAAGCTTATAGCCAGTTTTAATTTTTAATACATCTTTCCTCATATTGAATTATGCTTCTCTGTCCTTCCTTTCCATGATCCCTTGTTTTGCTTTCTGGGACCTAGGGATTTACGCTAGTAGATAGGGCAAATGTCTTGTGATGGTCATGAGATAAAATCTATCTTGGAATTGAAAACTCTTACTTTCCCAACCATCAGATTTAGAAGTTTTTACTTCTTTCACATGTTTTGGTTACACAAACACACCAAGAAGATTTTTCTTAATTCAAGGACAAATTGCAGAAACCATTATTTATTTAATAACCAATTGCTTGTTTAGCTAGAGTTTAGACTTGAGATATAATAATGGCAGAAACATTTATCACTTTTCCTGCCTAATATTTGATGGTGAAAATGCTATTTCCTCATTGGTCCTAATAAAACATGCTGGATGATCATTACACTGTTCAACTGTGCTTAACTCTTCATGACCCCATGTGGGGTTTTCTTGGTAAAAATACTGGAGTGGTTTGCCATTTCTCTCTCCAGAAAATTAAGGGAAACACAAGTTAAATTATTTGCCCAGAGTCACACAGCTAGTGAGCATCTAAGACCAGATTTGAACTCAGGTTTTCCTAACGTCAGTCCCAGCATTCTAGCCATGTAGCTGACCATACTGTCTAACTAAAGGAATACACTTGGGTTGAATCAAATTGCTACCACTACTACTATCACCCCCAACAAACTGAATTAATTTAAAACCATTTTCTAGAAACATTTGGGCAATTTCTTTTATGTTTTTGCCTCTATAAATAGCAGAATCAAGCTCCTAATTTGGGAATCCCAAATGTCGATTCTCCAACATTTGCCTTGTGAAGAAATTGATGAAACAGCAGTCAAAAACAAAAGAAGAATTTTTGTTCTCCTTAACTTGGACCTGGGCTCAATTCTGGTTCAGAGACTTAATATATGAATTTGGATGTGATTTATACTTTCTGCACCTCAATTTACTCATGTATAAAATAAGAAGGTTCCACTGGATTGATGTTTATGGTCCCTGCCGGTTCTAAATCAATTATCCAGTGCTCTATGTCTTCAATAATCCAAATCCTCCAATCTAGTCTGATTACCATTTCCTAAATTACAAGGTTTTCTATTGTTATTATTATTTGTTTTTCTATGGATTTCCTGTTCAGTTGCTCCTCCTTTTCACCTTGCCTGGAAATATTTTGTCCTCACTACTAAATCTTTTCTTGCTCTTTATTTAAAACCCAGATCAAATTTTACTTCTTTTGTGGTACTGTCCATGGCTACCCAAGTCTAATATTTTCTTCCCCTTCTTGATTTTATAGAAACATGATTCAGTGGAAAACCACTAGTATAAGAAGAGTGTTGAAATTCCATTCTAATACTTAGTACCTATATGAGTTTGGACAAATTTCTTAACTTTACTAAGCCTCACTTTACCCTCTAGTTAATGAGAAGGGGACAGATGATTTCTGAGATGTCTTCCAGTTTAATGAACTAATATACATAATCTATTGTTTGTCCTTCATTCTTGAAGAGGACTAATGACATCGTGAGGGTGATGTCTTGACTTGAGTATAGATTGTATATAAGTGAAATAGTGCCATTTTTTTGGCCTCATTCTTTCCTCCAAAATCACTGAAGTCCAGTAGTAAGATATAGATAGGTCAAGATAACTGGCTACATCTCAGGATGCATTTGGGTATACTTTGATTAAACCTTATTACAACATTGTAATTATTCTCTGATGATTTTTTAAAAATATTAATCTTGTCTCCCAATCTAGTTAACAAGTTTCTTAGTGGAAAGAACTTTATCTTCTGGTTTTTGGACCACCCATATTTTCTGGCACAGTGTTGGTTATAAGGAGACATAAAAGCTCTTATCAACTTCATTATGAGAAAAAGCAAAATAATAATGGAACCATTTCCTCTATAGCAAAGCTAATTCACTTTCTGCCCACAGGCCATACATGCCTACATTTTGAGTATGTTATCACAAAAGCTTTTGTCTGAAAAGCCTTGCTTAAGGGCTAATTTTTTTATAATGGAATTTCCATCATCACTGTTCCTTGATGGAAGAGCATTCTGTATACTTGTATTCAGAGTCTGAGAGAATTATTTTTAGTACTTATCAGTCATGATTTATGAATCTTTGTATGGAGACAATTAATTTCTCTCCTTGTTAAGTATACTAGGTATTTGGACAGTAATAGTTTTTGTTATTTGCAGTGGATTTTGATCTTTTAGTATGAGGAAATGTTGGTGTTCCAAATTAGTTAATTTTTTAAGTGATTACTAGACTAATAGTCCTACAATATGCTTTTAAGTGTCAGGCATCAATTTAACTCAATCACTCCATACAATATAGAAAAAAGAAAAGGAAAAAAAAACTGTTTTATATACTCATTTGTTCTTCATTCTCTATATCCTTGGGAATCATGGGATTTGTATTCATTCTGGTTGGGACTGAACAACTTAATACTTCAGTTGTGAGCTAGATTGAGGATATGCTTCATGAAGCAACAGCTTTTAGCATATTTTTGTACCATATTATTACCATTACTTCAGATGCTCTGAGGAGCTGCACCTTGGGTATTTCAAATTGCACTTATAGATATTCACTTGGGATCACTACCCAACTAGAAGTTCACTTTTTGAACCTCCTACAGGATTCCCTAGTGGACACCAATTTTGTATTACCACTGATATATAAGAAGTGTGTTTCTATTAATGATGATATCTTTTTCTATTATGGTAGATAGGTGACTCCCTATAAGTCCTATTCAAAGAATGTCAAATGGCTAGTATAACACACAAGTGGGTTTTCTATTCTCCTACCTGCTATTCATCTTGATGTGATTTGCTTAGTGTCTTAAATACTATGATTCTTTATCAGGAGAGTTTATGTACTATATAGAATTTGATTAGAATAGACTAGGGTTAATTGTGGGAAAAAATCTTATATTTTAAGTAGCTCTTGTGGATTTCAGTTAGATTTAGAATGGATAGGCTTTTAGACTAAGAACAGATTTCTAGGTAGAAGAAAAGTCTATACTTCTGGGATATATCAGACCTACAACTAAGAAACAGCAAAGAATAGTGGAAAATATATGGGAGTGGGGGTCAAGGGATTTGAAATAAGATCTGCCACAGATACTGAGTGCATATGTTACTCTGGGCAAGGAATAAGGCCAGGTATGTTAGCATAATACCATAATCCTTGCCACAGGTTGACTAAAGATAGTGTGGATTGCTGCTCTGTAGTAGGACTAAGCTGATTCAGTGTCCACATAAAGTCTAGCTTCAATATGATGAGCCCCTGAGAACTGGGAACTCCCTCAGAAGAAGCCCAGGCTAGAAATGGATCAAGTCAAACATCTTGGGATGATCACTTCCTGTGGAATCAGATCTGTGAGTGACCTCTGAACTTCTAGTCTGAGAAAATTAGAGACACAGAATCTCCAAAAAAATTTTCCAAAACAGTCTAAGTTTTTCCCATTTACTTCTATTACTTATTTTATAAGATTGTTATGAGCAAAGTGTTTTGTAAGCCTGAAAGATCTAAATAAGTATGAATTAGTGTGGAAGTACTATGGATCAACAAAGTTTTGTTACTTGGCACATTATTCTGAGAAGGGGTTCAAAGATTGCTCCAGAATGTAAATGTTACAAAATGGGTTTAAAACTCCTCAGAAAAGAAATCTCTGTGAGAATTGTGAGAGATGGTAATTTTGAAAAAAAAAAAAGAGAAGTCTTAATATGCCAGTTGAGTCAATAAAAATTTGCTTAATATCTACTATGTACTAGGCATTGTGCTAAGCACTAAGAATACAAAAAAAAAGGCAAAGGGTATTTATCCCCTGTTCTCAAGCAATAGAAATGATAACATGGAAACAAGTATGTACAAACAAATTCTATATAAGATACATTGCAATTAATAAACTGAGGGAAGAGAGCAACATAAGGGCATACTGAGAATGGCTTCTTGTAGAAGGTGGAGTTTATTTAACTGGAAAATGAAAAAAAGTCAAGGAATCTAAGAGGTAGAGATGAGGAAGGAGAAAATTCCAAGCAAGGAAGGCTGTCAGTGAAAAACCACAAAAACCACATAAAAAGCACAGAATGCTTATTATTCCTTATTCAAGGAATCCTAAGAAGCCAGAGTCCTTGAGTCACAAAGTAACTGGAAGGGAGTGAGATGTAAAAAGAGGTATAAATTAGGAGGAGGCCTGGTCAAATGTTTTGTCAAACACAGGATTTTCTATTTGATTCTCTAAGTAAAAGAGTGACACTGAAGTTTACTACAAAGATAGAAGATGCAGGTTGAACTCGCATTGAAAACTACTTTGGTGGCTGAATGGATATATTAGAGTGAGGAAAGACTTAAGGGCAAGCAGACCCATCTGCAGGCTAATGCAATAGTCCAGACATGAAGTGTTAAGGGCTTGAACCAGAATGTTGGCAGTGTCAAAAGAGAGGATTATTCAAAAGAAATTGCAAAGATGAAAATGACAGATATTGGTAGTAGATTGCATATGGGAGGTAAGAAATAGTAAGGAATTGAGTGTTTTGTCTACCTTGTGAGCCTGCGGGGCTGAGAAGATAATTTTGCTTTCTAAGAGGAGGAAAAATTAAAGATGATGATGGAGGAAGGAAGGATGAAGATGAGGAAGAAGATGAGCAAAAGGAAAAAGAATAGGAGTAGGATGAAGATAAGAATGGGGGAAAGATCCAAAGGAAAAAAAATAATGACATGCGGAGTTTAGGATTTCTATTAGACATCCATTCCAATATAACTGAAATACAATTGGAAATATGACCTTGAGGTTAAGAGAGAAGTTGAGACTAGAAAAGTAGATAATAGAAAGATAATAGAATTGTCAGCAATTGATAGTGAACCTATAGGAACTGATGAGTTAAGTTAAATAATATACATAGAGAAGAAAACCCAGAGCAGACTCATGGAAGTTATCCATTTCTTGGAGTGATTTGGATGGGAATCCAGCAACAAAGACTAAGAAGGAGTTGTCACCCAACTAAAAAGAAAACCAGAATAGAATTGGGTTCCAGGAATCTAGTTGGAAGAGATTTCACTGAGAAGAGAGTGATTGATAATATCTAGGCATCAAAGAGGTCAAGAAGTTTGTAGATGGAGAAAAGACTTACAGATCTGTCAATTAAGATACTACTAGTAGCATTGGAGAGAGTAGATTTGGTTGAATGATGAGGTCAGAATCCAGATGTTAGAGATTGAAGAAGAGATTGAGATTCATAAGTATTATTCTTTCTTT
Organism: Myrmecobius fasciatus; assembly: GCA_023553655.1. Classification (NCBI taxonomy): domain Eukaryota; kingdom Metazoa; phylum Chordata; class Mammalia; order Dasyuromorphia; family Myrmecobiidae; genus Myrmecobius; species Myrmecobius fasciatus. The sequence continues at coordinate 62,356 of JAJPUD010002542.1, forward strand.
AAGAAGATGACCTGCTGCTTTGATACTGAAGAAATGTCCATCTTTTTTCAAGGCAGAAATTATTTAAGTTGGAAAATGAACTGTCATCACTTCATCTCAAAGATAGCCATAAATCTAAAATGGTTGATAACCTTTTATTCTAAGTTTTGCCACATGTATGAATGTATCACCCCAGACTACTGATGTTTATTTACCATCTTGAAATTGCATGTTCTGTGAATAAATAGATGTTTTAATTAAACATGTAAAGATTACTGCTAATCATCCTATGGTAATTTTATATAGCATCACCTTCCTCAATATAATTATTATCATGTAATATTTTCATGAGCTATAAAATATACATAACATAACAGAAGTAGGGAATTGTCTTGCTCCCTTCTCTCTTTTTTGACATCGTTGGACTTTTAAGACCACTCTGGCAAATGATTTCAATTCACAAAAAAATGGTTAAGTTTTGCTTCTAAAGAAAACTTAAACTAAAATAAATAAAAAATCCCTAACTCATATGTCCCCTATGTAGATTATGATTTCTGATTATAATGTAGATTATAATCTACATTATATCTATATAATGTAGATTAGAATTGGAGTTATTCAGGAAATTTATTAATGTTGAGGATGAATTGAGTATTTTTAAAAACTGGATTTGCAAATACATATATATTATGCAGGTATATATATATATACAAATATATATATCAAATTTTATGCAAAGAACTAGATTAGGCACAGGCATATTATATATATGTGTGTGTAGAAACATATGTGTGCATAAAACATATATTGTGCATTGTGTGAATATATGTATTGCATATGTGTGCGTATAGATGTATGTACATGTATATATGTGTCAATAATTCCCTGCTTCAATGAGTTTGGGATCTACATGTAAACACATAAATTCATAAGTTAAATTACAAAACAAATGAAATAATATGAAAGCATAAACACTATCAAAGTTCCAGGGTAACACAGATCAAGTATCAGATGAGTAGTTATAGATAAGTATGTTGAATTCCAAGGAGAGTCCAATCATTCATCCTTAGAATCATCTAGTTTGGCTACCTAGAAAACTATTATTAAATCTTAAATGCCTTTGAGGAATTAAATTGAGTGGAATAACATATACCAAATGGGAAAATGGGGACAAAATCAAGGGAATGGAACAAGCATTTATTAAGCTCTTACTGTGTGCCAAGCATTTTGGTAATCATCTTACAAATGCCTTAATCTCAGAGGGCAGAAAGTAATTTGATCACAGCAGTGAACTCTGTGTGTGTGTGTGTGTGTGTGTGTGTGTGTGTGTGTGTGTGTGTGTATGAATTGGATTATGTTGGAGAGCAACTGAGGATAAAATGAGAAATGCATTTTAAAGACAATGCATAAGATTTTGAATGCCATTTCCTTTTTTTTAAAATAAGAAATGAAGTACTATTGAAGATTTTCAGGAAGATTTATGCTGAAAATAGTACGATGGAAAAATTAATTTAACAATAATATGTAAGATTAATATTAAAAGAATAAGTCCAGAGGCAGGAAAACAATTTATATGGTGAAGGCTTTTGCAATACTCGATCTTTGTAATGTTACAAATCTAAACTAGGATTACCTCAATAAGGAAAGGAAGGTACAGATATAACAGGCATTTAAAAATATGGATAAAAACTGCAAACTAAAGGGATCATCTTTACAAATTGGAGAATGGGCGACCACATTTTTAGGTATGAATGTAATGTGCAGTAAGAGTACATTGGGGGGGCAACTAGGTGGTACAGTGGTAGTACCCATACTAATAGAAAAAAGGTTTTGCTTATTTGTGGTTTTTCTGATTTCAAAAGTTTTCTTATCTAGAAATAAATCTAAAGGGAAGTTGTCCTTAGGACACTGATAATATCAACTCTTAGCTAAAAGGCGATTAATGTCTGCATTTTGTAAAGCATTCTCTTCTCGTAACAAGTTCAGAATTTTTAATGGTCTTGGATTCATGATGATTTCTATAGAACAATATGGAACAAATATCAACTTTCTAACTATTTATTTGGGCTATATCAGATATTTTCAGTTTATTCAAAATTATTCAAAAATAACATTCTAAAAGATGTTCAGTATTAGTAACTCACATTCAATCAGAAAAAATAAATACTATGTATAAAAAGCACAAGTATCCTTAATTTCAAAATTATTTTGCAGAAAGATATACAGAAAATTTTACTTAGCAAGAGGCTGCATCATAAAATATTAGTCAAGTACTAACATAGTCATTAATTCTTCTCTTTAACAAAAGGCAATTTCACAGCCTCATTTACCAACTGGAACATCCCAAGTCTAGTTCATAATTGTGCTTTTTATTCATCTCTGTAAATTCCATTTAGGGCTTTTTAGCAGTTTCTTAGCATAAATGCAATGGATGTTGTTAAATTGAATTAATAGCTTTTTTAAGTAATATATATTACCAATATATTTAACTGGAGGTATTTCAAATGATTGTGGCAATCACTTTTTAATACATGCTTATATTTTTAGAATTTATTTTATTGTAACTAATATTTTTGCACTGAATAATATTTTGCAACATCTTTCTGTGATGTTGGTTTTATAAATAGAATCATACTGAGAACTGGGGGTTATGGTCATTCTTAGCTCACTTCCCATTGTTTTGGCCTGAGGCAAGCCTGGGGATGGAATCATTTCAGGTGGGTTAGAACCCAGATAAATAACCATAAAAGTCTTGCAACAGCACTTCTTTTTCCTTTTTTTAATTGAAATTTCCAAGTTCATTTAATGTGGAATGTAATATCATTAAGTTTGTATGTTAAAGGAGATTTTGGAATAATGCCTATATTTACTACCTCTATTGAAAATTAGAAGTAGCATTTCACTTTGTCTTCTTATGGCTCAGAAATATAATCCTACAATTAACCATACTTGTCAGCTGCTTCACAATCAATAGCAATCTTGGCTAAGGGTGACTGAAGTTGGACATTACACTTCATAGAGACTCAAAAGATCCGTTCATCGTTGCCCTCCAACTTTGAGGCAAGTCAAGTTTAAAGCATTCCAATAAAGTGTTCTTAAGACAAGTCTTTAAAATCTCCCTGAATAGGAAGCTAATGTCTAACTTGATGCTAACTTAGCATGCGCAAGTGTCTCTATGGAATTCTGAATTAAGCATTATGTAGTAAGTGTGAAATTTCATCTTACTTTTATCTGTGGGTAAGGCTTTGATTGTATCTTAATTATCAATGTTTATATGAATTTTCATAGCAGATTCTGAATGTTTTCATAGTTGCAATACAAGAGAGTAGACTTTACAATACCCCATAGAGGAATTTTGTCTATGGAACTTGTTTCTACTTCTTCTCCTCTATATATTATTCCCCCATCTTGAGGCTAAAGAATAGATGGCATCTCAGGAAACTCTTTACTGGATATTTTTAAAGACTTCAGCAAAGGACAAACTTTTACCAAAACAATTAATTATACCCCAGGTAGGGTTCCATTTGGGTAGGTTTATTATTTCAATGATTCGTTTTTTAATGATTTGAACCAGCTTAGTACATTTCTAGTTGCAAGTCACTAAAGTCATTCCTCAAATGTGTTTTTGTATGGTGGTGACCCTCAATTCCCAAAGGCAATACCAGCAGAAACTAAGAATTGGCACTTCTGCCAGGCTGGAAAGAATTCAGTTCCAGGCCTGCCAACAGACTTTGTGTCTGTCACCTGAGTAACAACCTAGCTAAACTCTCATATATTTGTTACCAGCAGGCTGGCCACCAGGTTATATTTTTCAGCCTCAGGCTTCAGTAGACCACAACTTAAGGTAAATTCCCATTGTGGAATTGTAGCTTTAAGGACTAACAGAAATAGGAAAGGTATATTCTACAGAACTAGAGAAGTAATAGTCCTGCTGTTCTCTACCTGAGTCAGAACACATCTGGCTTATTGTCTGAAGTTCTATGTGCCAAACTTAGGAAAAGTATTGATTAGTTAGAAAGCATCCTGAGGAAAGCAACCAAAATGGTGAAGAGCCCCAGGTTCATTCCACAAAATGTCTAGTTGAAAGAACTGGGCATGTTTAACCTGGAAAAGAGAAAACAGTAGGTGATAATTGCCTTCAAGAATTTGAAAGATTCTCAAGTAGGAAAAAAGTATGTATTTGTTCTTTTTGACTACAATGGACAGAAGTAGGAATAACAGGTAGAACTTAGAAATGATTTCTCAACCATTATCTATGTGAAAATAGAATACATTTTCTGAAGAGATAATAATTTTCTCTTCAATGGACACCATCAAACAAAGACTGGAGAACACTTGATGGATAGGATATGAAGAGGATTTCTCTTTTTGGAGTAGGTGACCTCTGTTTCATTTGATATTCCACTGACTTTCCTAAGACTCCGCACATTCTCACAGTCCCTCATCAAACTAAAATACTCTTCCCTGACTACCATTCCTTTACATGTCCAACATAAGCTTCTTGAGGAGAGAGTTCATATTTCTTTTCTATTAATATTTCCATTGTTTACTATAATCCATATCATGTAGTAAATACTTAAAACTTTTTTTCTTTCTTAAAACTTTTTTTTTCTTTGTGTGATTTGGAATACAGAAAGTCACAAAACTACTGAAATCTCCGCTTTCTTGAAATGATATGAATGAATGAATGTTCTTAGAGCAAGAGGTGGAAAATAGGGGTGCAAAATGGCTACGGTAAAAATGAAACTGCATGGTGCCAGGAAGTATAATGTCCTATTGCTTATATCCTCCTAGGCATAGGTTCCAGGATATAGTTTTGATGGGTGGATGAAAACTGGTTAATCAAAGCAAATAAGGAGATAGTTAAACTGTGTGGAGTAGGTATCATGTGTTCATGTGTGTGTGTGTGTGTGTGTGTGTGTGTCTGTATGTCTATGTATATATGTGTATGTTTGAAAGGGAAAGGGCTTACATTCTTTTTTAATTCAATGTTTTATTTTTCCCCAATTACATGTAAAAATATTTTGAACATTCATTTTAAAAATTGAGTTCCAAATTCTCTCTCTCCCTTTTACTCTTTTTATTGAGAAGGAAAGCAATTTGATATAGGTTATTCATGTGTAATATACAAGACATATTTCCATATGTCATGTTACAAAAGAAAACAATAACCAAAATAAAAACCCAAGAAAAATAAAGTTTAAAAAAAGGTTGCTTCAATCTGTATTCAGATTTTATCAGTTCTTTCTCTGAGTATGGACAGTATTTTTCATAAGCCCTTCAGACTTGTCATAGATCATTGTATTACAATAGATAAGTCATTAACACCTCATTACTACTGCTATTATGATAGTATATCAGTTCATGGTAAGTCTCTCCAGGTTTTTCTGAGAGAGATCATCTAGTTTATTGTTTCTTATACCACAATAATATTTAATCACAATCACATACCACAAATTGTTCACCTACTCCTAAATTGATAGGCATTCCCTCAACTCCCAATTATTTGTCATCAGAAAAGAGCTGTTATAAATATTTGGGTATAGTTCCAAATTGCTCTACATGATGGTTGAATTAGTTCACAATTCCACCAATGATGTATTGTGTCTCAATATTGCCGCCAACATTTATCATCTTCCTTTTATGTTTTTTTAAAAAATCTAATATATATGAGGTAGTACCTCAGCATTGTTTTCATTTTCATTTCTCCAGTCAATAGTGATTGAGAAAAGCATTTTGTTTCATACTTTCATACGGCTGTAGATAAGTTTGATTACTACTTCTATGTATGTGAGATGAGGCTTTTATCAAAGAAACTTGCTTCAAATTTTTTTTTCAGTTTTGATTATCAATTGTATTTTCATCCATCCTTTTTTCCCTCCCCAATTTATTCTATTCTCTCCTTTCACTCTAATCCTCCTCACAAGTTCTTCACTTCTATTACCTCCCCCAATCCAACTTCCCTTCTATGAGGATCCCCTCTTTTATTATTCCCTTCTCCTCCTGCCTTCGTGTAGGGTAAGGGAAAAATAGATTTCTATAGTCAATTGAGTGTGTGTGTGTTATTCCCTCTCTGAATCAATTCTGATGAGAATAAAATTCTAGGATTCCCTGCCACTTACTTCATTTCCCAATTGACTGTAAACTCTTTCTGCTTCTATTTTCTTGAATCATTCTCATTTCTCTTTCCAAATTTTTCTTTATCTCTCTTACTTGATTTTCAAAATCCTTTTTGAGCTCTTCCATGGCCTAAGACTAATTCATATTTTTCTTGGTTCTGTGTATGTTAATTTTGACTTTGCTGTCTTCTTCTGAGTATGTGTTTTGATCTTCCTTGTCACTATGGTAACTTTCTATATTTATTCACTTTTTCTAGCCTATTTTTTGACTTTTAACTCTTTACTAGTGTGGAACTCTCCTTCCAGGATGAAGGACATACTATTCCAAGCTTCAGAGATTTTGCACAGCTGTTTTCAGAGATACTTCTAGGGACCTGTAAGTGTTCAGTTTTTTCCAAGATGATTAAGATCTAAGGAAAGGTATGTTTACTACTCTCCTGGCTTGGTGCTGTGGTCTGTGGGTGACCACAAGTACTCTTTTCTGCCCTGGAACTGTGATAAGGGTTCCTGTTCCACTGCAGTTACACGCTCTGATGTGCTAGTGTACTTGCTCAGCCTGGGACTGACACCCAGGACTAGAACTTGAATCTGAGTTTGGGCAAAGCAACAGAGTGCCCAAGTGCCAGCAAAGAGACCCCTGTAATCTCCTACTGATCAATTGTTCAATTCTCTTACTATCTGTGGGCAGAACGCTCTGGAAACAGCTGCTGCCACAGCTGATTCATTCACTTCCAAGTTCTGCTCCTTGTTTTCTAGGACTTATTCTGTATCAGTGTGTCCTACATTAGACTGTATTCTACTCTCATATTGGTTCAACAACCCTTTCCTGCCAAACTTTTAAATTTTTAGGCATAGTAAATATAGTAGGCACTTAATAAATGTTTATTGACTGATTGAAGAGGAAAGAGGTTATCAGCAACAGATTGTCATTTGTGTACATTCAGTGGGTACTAGATTTAGAATTTAAACAATTTCTTAAATAGACCTTTATGTTAGGTAGATGTCACTGAGTGGCTTGGAAAGCAAATAATTATAAAAAAGAAAATTGGGGTGGTAAAAGAACTAATCATTCTAATATCATTAAAATCCTATATAAGATATAGTAGAAGTCTTAAAACAGGCATTGTATTTTTATCATTATTTAATCATATTTTATTTATGACTTTTACTTTCATTTTATCATTTTAGAATATGGATAGACATGTTATACGGATTTCACAAAGACAAAGGAAAATGAAAAATTAATAACTTTTTATATGCTATAATTCACTCCATCCTCCTTTTTTGTAGAGTCCCTGGTTTTATTCAAAGCTACCTCCTATATTAAAGAAATCTTTCCTGTTCTTACCAGATGCTAGGGCCTGAAATTGCCTTGCTTTTGTTTTGTATCAGTATGCATGAGTGTTTGTTATTTACCCTACATAGTGTGAACACTTTAAGGGTATGAACTATCATTTTTTTTCTTTCTGTACTGTTTGCCTAGCATTTAGTAGGTGCTCAATCAGTGCCTCTTGCATGATCTTTATACAGCAGTATTTCTCAAAGAATGGACCAAGTTCCATTAGCTTGCTTTGAGATTTGTCTAGGCAAACCTCATAAATCAAGGCTCTGGACAACTCCACCAAAGCAAAGCCAGCCATATGTTCTTTTTGTTCTAGGGTATCCTCTGAGGGACTGAACAAGTCTCTTTTCAAAGGCTATATACTAGCTGATGGATTCATCTAACTATTAATTACCAGTGATCAATAGTCACTTTAAACAAGTTTTTAACAAAGAATATTTACTACAAAGATATAGCAAGAACAGAAGTTAGAAATATTTTTGCCAATAAGTCAGTCCCTACGAAGAGTAGACTAAAGTTTACCATAATTTCTAGATAGTATTGGCCCCATTAAGTTCAATATGTATGTGGCCAATGGATAAATGATTCAGCTACTGATCTGTTATATCAAAAAAATTACTTAGAACTTATTTTTTTACTCACTGGTTTCTAGCGTTTCTCAGAATATCCAATTTTTTTTTTCACCTAAAAACAGAAAAATCTAGACAAGGACAAAAGCAAGATTGGAATTAAGTTCATTCAGTTTTGAGCAGACTTCAAAGGAGAAAATACCTGAGGTCTTTTCTCACCAAAAGACCTAGAATTCCTAAATGTATCCTAGTGCTATACCCTTAAATAAGTCTCTATTCACACTCTACAATAAAAAAAAATGCTCCTCTTCACCATATGGTTAGCAGATCAAAGCCACTGAGCCACTGTCTACTGGTATTCCACAGTCTACATAGAATGTGTACATCAAGACTATACATGAGTATAGAATTTCTATACTCATAAGAATTAAGCTCTTTTGCCAGTTCCTCCCTTTCTATCCCCAAAGACTTTGTACTTGCAATCCCATTTACATGGTTGAATCTCCCAATAGTTTGGAAGTAGATCTAAATTCCTCACAGCAAAGAATGATAGTGTATGATGAACAAAAAAGAAGGCTAAGAGCCATTTATATAAAGGTAATTACACAATAAATTCTGCATATCCACCAATAGCACTATCTGAACACAATATCTTGTTATGTATGTATGAAATGTCATGCCATAGTGCAATCACTGGTTACTAATCCAATAATCTCTAAATTGCATTCTTTCTACTCCTACTCATTCTACTCTCTTTTCTAGGGATTAGCCTGCTGGGCTGACCTATATACCTTGATTATGTGAATTTACCCCTCTCACCATTTAGCTTTCTTATTCAGATTAGCTCCATTTCCATTTAGTCCTTTGTTTCCAAGTGTCCTATGATTTAGGGCACACATATACACACATTCATACTCACATAGATATACACACACATTACACCATACCATCTCACT
>JAJPUD010002542.1:71330-176225 GCA_023553655.1 Myrmecobius fasciatus
TTACACCATACCATCTCACTCAAGCTCTTTGACCTTGATTCTATCATATATAACCAGGGTCTTTTCAGTCCTGCCCATTTATAAATTTTGTATCTTCATATCTTTTTTGTGTGTGTTATCCCATCTTTTCCACCCAAGTACTTACCATTCTCTGCACCCCACTGAGGTTATAAATCTATTTATAACTTTGCTCCTAAGCTATTTCCTCCCTCAATCCTTCCCCCTCCCCATTCTCCCACATCCCCCCCCCCAATGATTTCATGGAACTAATTAGCAATGTTTGGTGAGGCATGTTTGTATACATAAACTCTAGTATTGTGGGAAAGAATAGATGAAATATTTTTTGCCTCAGTCAGCTGCAAAAATTCTCTACAATTTGCATAACAACATTTCACAGAAAGAACATGACTCAGTGACTGCCTCAAAGTAACCTTTTATCATTGTATAAAACAGCATTTTAACTGGATTCTTTTTTAATTGCAACTCAGGACTATAGAATCTAATTTCTTAGTGCACCTAGGAATAAGAATAGGAAGTACTTAAGTCACACCTCACATAGACTGAGAGAAGATGACAGAAAGGATATAATTACACATAGAATAAATGTCTAGTTTGTTTCTTAAGAATGAAGCAAATCTCTGATACTATGGTTCATCTTTTAATCTGTTGCTATGCCAACAGGGAAAAAATTAATGGATCCAAGAAATGGGACAATTTTCAGAAATATAACTACAGCCCATTTTAGATAAGTAAAATCACATTCATATTATTTCTCCCAAGGATAGAAAGACTGAAGGAAATTAGTATAGAAGAGATTGATCAGTATTTTACAGCCACCATGGTGAGATGTTGTAGATCCCACCTAGTATTCTGGTATTCTCCTAGAGCTAGAAACCAGCTTACTTTCTAAAAATTAAACACAGGGCTATATTGTTCATTCTGGATACAAGGAACAGAGTGCTCCATCTGGAGTTCCGAAAATTCATCTCCCTATAACTTACATCTATTCTCAAACACTTGCTGTGTGATCCTGGGATAGACACTTAACTCTGTTTGCCTCAGTTTCCTCTTCTGTAATATGAGCTAGAAAAGGTAATGGCAAACTACTCCACGATCTTTGCTAAGGAAATCTCAAATGGATTCACAAAGAGTTGAAAACAACAGAAAAAAATGATTAAACAACAAATTATCCATTCTACAATTAGAAGCCCATTGTGGATATATTATATATGTGTGTGTATACACACACACACACACACACACACACACACACACACATATATATATATATACATATATATATATATATATATATATACATACCTGGATAATACACTTAACAGAAGAAAAAAAGGTAATAAATTACCACACATCTAAATTGAGCATAATAATAAAATGATATTTTCAAAGATAAAAGCATTATCATGCGATGATCTTATATGCAAATTATTACTATGCTTGAGGAGTCATTTAAGACTTTTTTTCTTTCTTAGTAGATAGAAATGTTAAATTAAAATGATGACGTAAAACCTACAAATTTTGAAAAATAAAATTTGTAAGATCATTAAAATTCCATTATTCTGAAGTGATATTTTAGCAATTGGACATTCGGTACAGGGATCAACTCCTTCTCATATTTCTCACTAATTAATGTACTTTTTTAAGCATGAAAAAGAACAACAAAAGATATCTATCCTTTTTAGCCAATCAAGATTAGACTAATTGTACTTTCTATTCAGCAAAATAATGATGAGGGTCGGCTTCAGTTGTATTCTTAAAGGAAATTCATAAGGAAAAAATGTATAACTTACTATGATTTTTTAAAAAAGCATTTTCAATTAACAGCATATCCATATGAGTGCTCCTGCCTTATTGGCTATAAGGGAAAAACTCTTACTTCAGCTTATTCTTCATCTGTATAATAAGAAAAAAACATTTATTTTTAAATGGCTTAATTATCAAATGGAATGACTATTTACCATGCATGCTCTTTGCAGTCTTATGATTATGAGTGTGCACAAAAATTGAGAAAACAACTTCCTGAATGAATTGTATGAAAGGAAAACTATATTCTTCAGTTACTTATCATCTTTTGTTTGTTATTTGTTGTTGTTTAGTCATTTCAGTCATATTTGACTCTTCTTGATCCAATTTGGGGTTTTCTTGACAAAAATACTAGAGAAGTTTGCAATTTCCTTCTCTAAATTATTTCGCAGATGAGAAAACTGAAACAGAGTTAAATGACTTGCCCAGAGTCACACAGAGTCACATCTGAAACCAGATTCGAAGTCAGGTCTTCCTGACTCCAAGACTGGCACTCTATGCCACTGTGCCACCTGTCTGCCCTTTCATCCTCTATTAGTTTATTATAGAGTCATGTCTGTAATATGACAACTCAACTTAAATTGATGAAGATATTTTTGCAAAGAGAATGCTCATCATCTGTAAAATAAAGACATTAAGCTAGATGGTTTATAAAATCCTTGACAACTTTAAATCCTGGGATTTCACAAATGTATATTGGCTATTATGCAACCATTCCATCTTATTTTATCTCCATTTTTACAATAATAAAACAGAACTACAAAGAATAATAGAAATTAAGTGGGGATAGCAGAGGGCTTTGGATCAAATTTCTCCTCCATTACTAGCTATCTGAATCACCTTAAATCACTTCACCTCTCTGAGTCACCTCTTTGAACTCAGGTACCTTACCTATAAAATGAGAGGATTGTGCTCAATGATCTCTATGATCACTTCATCTCTAAAGGTAGGGTTCTGTTATTTCAATATATATGAATATATATATTCATTATTATGAATGGGAACTTCAGTGTTAAAGTTAATGCCCTTCAGCACTAGATAATTGTCATAATTTTTTTATTTATTTTTCTCTACATTATGCTTTTGTCATTGGTTCCCACAAGGATCACTGATAAATTAATTCAAAATTTGCCTCAACTAGTCTTTCCATGAGAAATGGAGGAGAAAGGAGCAAGCATAATATCTGCAATTTTTTTTTAATTTCTCTAATGCTTCAAATATCCATGTGTGTGTGAAAACATCAAGAATTGCATAGATTCAGTACAATGATATAAAATTTCCAGAGTTTAAATTAAATGGTAGAATAATGTACAGAAATAACTATGATACAAGAGAAAATGAGTTGAATGTAAAGAAAAGGTCTAAATAACATACGTTATGAAATTTGAAGAGAGATAACATTCACCTAGTTTGGAAAGGTTAGAAAGGTTGTTTGAAATATTTGCATAAAGAATCTGGTACCTAAATTGGACCTTGAAAAGAAATAAGACAATTCAAAAGACAGAGATTAGAAAAGAGATCTTGTTGAAAACATAGGAGGCATTGTGATCAAAGGGGAAAAGATAGAAAAGGACAGAGAAAGAATGGGTTTGAAGACTAGTTCATTTGAGTAACAATGTAGAAAATGTGAAGGCCTCCTGACTGTATCCCAAAGAGATCATAAAGAGGGAAAAGAACCCACATGAGCAAAAATATTTGTAGCAGCCCTTTTTGTAGTGTCAAGGAATTGGAAACTGAGTGGATGCCCATCAGTTGGAGAATGGCTTAAAAGTAAATGAATGTAATGGGAAATTACTGTTTCATAAGAAATGATAAGCCGACTGATTTCAGAAAATCCTGGAAAAACTTATATGAAGTGATGCTGAGTGAAGTGAGCAGAACCAAGGGAATACTGTACACAGCAACAAGAAGATTATATAATGATCTACTGTGATGGAGTTGGCTCTTCTCAACAATATGGTAAATCAAGGCAATTCCAATAGACTTTGGAGGGAAAATGCTGTCCACATCCAGAGAAAGAATTCTGTAGACTGACTGTGGATAGAAACTTAATGTTTTAACTTTTTTTTGTTTTTCTTTCTCAGGGTTTTTTTCCCTTTTGTTCTGATGTTTTCTTGCACAACATGACAAATATGGAAATATGTTTAAAAGATTGCACATTATCATTAATAATGTTAATTATTACATAATTATTAATATTAATAGTATTAAGCACAAAAGAAATGCACATTAACCTATATTGGATTGCTAGCTGTCTTGAGGAGGAGGGAAGTAAAGGAGAGAAGGATAATAATTTGAAACACAAAGTCTTACAAAAATGAATGTTGAAAACTAAAATAATACTGAAAGAAAAAAAATGAACATTTGAAAGCTGTAGGCAAGAGGCAGTGTAGAGAGGTAGAGTTAAGCCAGATTGTAATCCTTAAATTCCAGTCTAGTTCTTTTTATTTCTATATGCATCCATATATGCCTATGCACATGCAATGGAAAAAGGAGTGATTTAGTATTAGTAATATATTAGGAAGATTACTCAGAAAGCAGTATGATGCGTTGTAAAGAGGATAAACTGAAGGAATGGAGACAAATCAGTAGGCTATTTTAATAGTCTAAAGAAATTCAGAAAAGGTGATAAATGTAGAATCAATAGGATTTAGCCACTGATTCAATGGGTAGGGTGAGGGCTAAGGGATTAAGTGTCATAAATTTAGGGATTAAGTACCAAAAACAAAAATAAAAATGTTAGGGAGATGAATTGGAAGCAGCATGAATCTTTAGAGTCAAAAAGGCTTGAGTTCAAATTCTAACCCTGGCTAGGGATCCATAAGGATAATAATACCTACAGTACCTAACACCAAATGGTCATTAGGGGGATCAAGAAAGAAAAAAAATGTGAAGCACATCAAAAACCTAAAAATAAATATTATTTTTATTATTATTAAAAATGTTTAAATGTAGAAGGCCTAAAGTAAGAATTTGAGGTTATCCAGGTATATAAGAAGTTGGAGACATGAATAAGAAACCTGAAAAAAATTGTTCAAAAATCTAAAATTGAAAGGGACTTCAAAGGTCACTATCTCCAGTGGTCTCAAACTCAAAGAGAAAAGAGAGCCACTAAACTATGTATAAAGATCTCTGCATTGACTTAGAAAGCAACATGTATTTTCTATTTTCTGTTGTATCTTTATTCATTTTATTAACTGTTCCCAATTAGTTTTTTAATCTGGTTTCTTCCCTAGTCTAGGAATTTGTGAGCTGCAATTCTGTGCCCTCTGATTTGATATTTCCTCTCTCTCACTTAACAGATAATGAAATTGAGGATCAGAGAGATTTAATGACTTTCTTAAGGTCAACCAGTTCAGCAAAACAGGTGGAATTTGAATACAGATCTTCTGACTTCACTGATGACCTTCTTTCAGCTGCCTCCCAGAAGTACTGATGATATAGATTTAAAGGTCATCTGAATAAAAATAATAACTGAAGTCATAGCAGTGGATGAAATTATTAAGGAAAAAGATGTAAAAAGAAAATCGACCAAGTACAGTCTTTCTGTGTATGCAGACCTTTAATGGGTACAAAAATTAGCAAAAGAAGAACAGAATCTAATCAAAGGAATGCCCAGGGTAACAGCAATCAAAGGAGGAAAAAGATATCAACAATGTCCAATGCACAGCTGACTACTTTTTCAGGAGTTCAGCAGTGATAGGGGGCAAAGGTTGTGGCCTGAGGAATGAACAAAGAAAGATTTTTTCTTTGGCTAGGAGAGATTTAAACATATTTTAAGACCAAAGAGAACGAGCCAATGAAGAGGAAAAAATTGAAAATGAGAGAACAGAAATTATTATTATTTTTTTTTTTTTGCTGAGCCTATTGAGGTTAAGTGACTTGCCCAGAGTCACACAACTGGGAAGTATTAAGTGTCAGAAACCAGATAGGACCTCCTAAGTTCAGGACTGGTGCTCTATCCACTGACCCAGAGCAGAAATGGATAAAGTTTACGGAACAGAGAAGTGATATTATCAAAAGCATAGGTGGAGCATTCAGAGAAAGAACTGATGAACTTTCAGTACATATTGTAGTATATATATATATATATATATATATACATACATATTTTTTCATTTTTTTCTTGCTTTTTTGCAATATGCTTATATGTTGGAACATGGAAATATATTTTATATGTTTTATATTACTTCCCATATATAATGGTACCATATTGCTTGCCTTAACAATGTGTAGGGGAGGGATTTGAAGAGGAAGAAAATTTCAAATGCAAATTTTTAATGAACTATTTCTTAAAAAAAATCAAAATACAGCATAAGTGGAGGGGCTAACTTTGTCCAGAAAAGGGGCAGAATATGCTAGAATGGAAGGCTGCATAAAAATGGAGACATTAAGAAAAATAAAAGAGAAGAAGTAAGGGTACTTGCATTAGATAGCCTCAACCTTCTTGAAAGAGGAGTGGGAAATTACTGAAAGAGACGAGGATATAGTTGGTAAATTATAGAAAGAAGAATAAGCCTTGAAAGAACTTCTATCAGAATATGATAAAGATTTTTTATTATTAAAGTTTTTTTTTATTTTCAAAACATATGCAAGAATAATTTTTTCAACCATTGACCCTTAAAAACCCTGTGTTCCGGTTTTTCTCCCTCTTCCCCCCACCGTCTCCCCTAGATAGCAAGTAATCCAATATATGTTAAACATGGTGAAAATATATGTTAAATCCAATATAGGCATACATATTTATACAATTATCTTGCTGCACAAGAAAAATCAGATCAAAAAGGAAAAAAATGAGAAAAAACAAAATTCAAACAAACCACAACAAAAAGAGTGAAAATGCTATGTTGCAATCCACTCTCAGTTCTCACAGTCTTCTCTCTGAGTGTAGATAGCATTTAATAAATGCTAACCATATGCAAGGTCTTTTTAGTAGTCACTGGAGATACAGAGATAAGAACTAAATAACACCTATTTTCCATGAGCTTACAGTCTCTCTTCAAGGAAAAATGTGTGCAGATAGCCAATATGTCTTATTACATGGCTACTTTTAATAGTTTTGGAAGCTCTGGATAAGAAAAGAGCAAGTAAATGATGGTTGATGGCTAGAGGCAGGAATGATAAGAATGTCAAGTGTGTATGAGAATTAAGGATTGAGAAGAAGGAATTGCTGAAAAACCTGGTAGTAATGAAACTGAATTTGAAACAGAGTTGAAAGACTGGGAGAACAAGAAGGAATCAAGAAGGTGAAGGTGAGGATGAGAACAAAGAACAGATGAGAGGAATAAGGGATAAGAAGAGTTGGAAGGGTAGAAAACTATGATCAGAAAGGAGTATTTCGGAGTTCAGAATTTTGAAGGGAGGCAAGTTTCCAGAGAGAGCAAGCTGTAGGGTTACAATAGAGATCGCAGAAATTAAGGTGTACAATAACCTATCAGGCAGAAGGCCTGAAGCAGAAACTAGGGCAAATGCCTGACTACCCTAACTGTCATGTTGTTTTATTTTGTTCATCTTTGTCATGAATTGCACTTGTTCATACTCAAAGTTATCTCAGTGAAATGCTGGATTTTCATCACTGATTTATGTTATTAATTGAAGTACAAGCATCTCTCCTGTAGTGCAATTCATTCAATGGGATTCAGTTCTCAAACACTTCATTAAGTTATAAAATCATTCTGTGATTAATGAATGGCAGCAGAATTTCATGTCCTCAATGGATCTGGAGCAAAAAAAACCTTCAGTGATGATCTAGTCCAATTCCTTATCTTCTAGATTAGAAAACAAGATAAGGTGAAGTGTTTTGTGCATGGTCAATTAGCTAAAAAACATCAAAACTGGATTTTGAACTTTTTTTCTGGCTCCAAATCTAATAATCTAATAAATCTTTATAAAATCTAATAAATTTAATAATCTTTAACTTTCCTCATACCAAGACTTTGTCTGCAATTTATAGAATTATGGTACCTGGAAGCAAGTGCACCATCTAACCAGTCAATCAAAAGTACTTACATGTACATAAGTACAATAGTGTTTATGAGCCAGGCATTATAATAGAAGCTGGCAAAAATGAAATAGTCCCTTCTGTCAAGGAGCTAATATTACATTGGGGAAAGCAATGTGAACATATAAAATTATACACAAGGTGATTTGGGGGACATAATTAGTTGTAAGGATACGATCAAAAAACTTCATGATGAACATGTCAGGTGAATTTCCTATGATTATTATTATTTATATTGCAAATTTACTATTCAATATTTTTAGAAAAACATGACTTTGAGCCTAGTTTTTTTTTTTTCTTGGCAGGTGGTATGGTATAGTGGAAAGAATCTTGACTTGGGAACATGGGAAATTAGAAACCTTAGGTTTTAGTCTTTTTGCTCTATAATTAAGCAGTTGTAAGGCCTTGAGGAAGTCATCTTACTTTTCTGGATCTCAGATTCCCCAATGAAAAAAGATTAAATTTCAACTAAGTCTTTAACTCCCAATTTGTGGATTGCGGAGTTATTTTTGCAAGGCATTTGAAATTAATTTTGGACATCAAATTGTTCACACACATTTTCTCAATTAATACATTTTAAGAGTATGACTGGCCTAATGAAGACCTAAAAATTTGTATCATTTTATTTTTTAAATTAATGCATTTTATAAGCATTTATTATCATTCCCTCACTTGCCATTATTGAATAACAACAACAAAACATAATTCCCACATTTGCTGTGTCCAGAAATGTTTGTTTGAGTTTCCATTTTAAATCCATATTCTCTCTGGCAAGAGATAGTATAAATTGGACTAATGTTTTATAGTTGTTTTGATCAGAATTTTTATGTCTTTTAAGATATTTTTCTCTATTGCTCTTTTCTTTGCATAAATTACTCTTCTAATTTTACCTACTTTATTTTGCATAAGTTTTCTCTGAAATTGTAATTTTCATCATTTCTAAAGGCACAAAATATTCCATTACATTCACATAGCGCAATTTGTTTAGTCCTATACCAATATGTGAGTATCCAATTACTTTCCAGTTTTGGCTACCATGAAAATCAGCTATAAATACTTTTTCTACAGATAGATAATTTTTTTCCTTCTTTGATCTTTTTGGGGCATAGGTTTAGTAACGGTATTATTAAATCTAAGTAAATTTGCAGTTTAGTAACTTTGGAATATAGTTTCCAAATACTTTTCACAAAAGGCTCAACCATTTGGGACCATCCACAAATGATACACAAGTAGGCCTATTTTCCTGAACCCCTTCCAACAGTTTTCACTTTAGTCTTATGTTATTTTTATCAGTCTGACAGATATAAGGCAGAGTTTAATTTGCATTTCTCTAATTATGACTGTTTTGAAGAATTAAAAAAAAAACTATGGTTGTCAACAATTTGATTTTCTTCCTTTGAAAATTACGTGCTCATGTTCCTAATATATCCTGGATATAACATTTTGGGGGAACTTTCTGCAAAAATTTTTACTTAGTTCCCTTTTTCCTATCTAATTTTAGCTACACTGGAGAGCAATTTGGAGCTATGCTCAAAGAGTTATCAAACAGTGCATACCCTTTGACCCAGCAGTGTTTCTACTGGGCCTATATCCCAAAGAGATTTTGAAGGAGGGAAAGGGACCCACATGTGCAAAAATGTTTGTGGCAGCCCTTTTTGTAGTGGCAAGAAACTGGAAATTGAAAAGATGCCCATCAATTGGAGAATGGCTGAATAAATTATGGTATATGAATGTTATGGAATATTATTGTTCTGTAAGAAATTACCAACAGGAGGATTTCAGAGAGGATTGGAGAGACTTGCATGAACTGATGCTGAGTGAAATCAGCAGAATCAGGAGAACATTATACACAGCAACAAGACTATACGATGATCAATTTTGATGGACATGGTTCTCTTCAACAATGATGTGATTCAAACCAGTTGTGCTGCGATGAAGATAGTCATATACATCCAGAGAGAGGCCTGTGGGAACTGAGAGTGAACCACAACACAGCATTTTAACGCTTTCTGTGAATATTTCCATGCATTCTGTTTTCCTTCTTAGGTTGTTTTTTTTTTTTTTTCTTCTTCTCTTTCTAGATCTGATGTTTCTTGTGCAGTAAGATAACTGTATAGATATGTATACATGTATTGTATTTGTCATATAATTCATCCTATCTAGCATGTATTAGATTACCTGTCATCTAGGGGTGGGGGGCGGGGGGAGGGAAAGGAAAAGCTTGGGAAAAAAAAGTTTTTTTTTTGCAAAGGTCAATATTGAAAGGTCACTCATATGTTTTGCAAATAAAAAGCTTTATTAAAAAAATAATTTTAGCTACACTAGGTGAAAACCTTTAAATGAGAGAAATTTTTATTTCTTGTTAAGAGTAATAAGCAGACATTGGTGTTTGTTGAATAGGGGAGCTATATTGTCAGAACTATGTTTTAGAAGAGTCATTCTGGCAACAGTATAGAAGATATATGGGAGAGGTAAGATACTTAAGGAAGGAAACCAATTAGAAATCAGATGTAATAATCCAATTAATAAGTGATGGGCATCTTTAAGTGGTGGCCATTTCAATAGAAAGAAGGGGACAGAAATCAAGAGAACTTTGGAGAACTCCAAAGTAATCTTCCTACCATGTACATTTTCTTGATCTAAGACATATTTTCAAAGCAAGTACTACTTCTACTGGCCTCTATCTTATTTTTTGAAATATATCATAGACAGTCAACATGGTATAGAAGAGGGCATGGAATGAGGAAATTCAAGTTTCTAATTTTGCCCTAAAATCATTAGTGACATGGGAAATGCTTGAAACAAGGAATAATTTTTAGTTACATTTTATGACCAATAATCATGTATGGGGCAGCTAGCTTGCACAATGGAGAAAGAACCAGCCCTAGAATAAGGAGGAGCTGAGTTCAAATCTAGCCACAGATACTTACTAGCTGACAAGTCACCTGTTTACCTTAGTTCCTCATCTATGAAATAATTTGGAGAAGGAAATGGTAAACCAATCTATTCTTTTTGCCAAGAAAACCCAAAATAGGATCACAAACAGTTGGACACAATTGAAACAACTCAACAACAACAAAATTATACATGTATATATCTAAGCTGTAGAATGTCCATTTTTCATCAAATGAAACTGGATTGAGCTGATTCCCCCAGAATGTTGGATTTCAAGTTATACATATATTTTTTTATCTTTTTGGTAATGTTTTTACTTCTGTAATTTTCAAGAATATAAATTATACCAAGGAAATATGTAAAAAAATGTGAATGTAACTGCTTAATCCTGGGCAAGTCACTTTAATGCTCAGTGTCTTAGGCAACTTTATGGGACCCTGTTAAAAGTTATTGATCTGAATGTCTAATCAGAGGGAGAAAGATGTTATTTGAAGTTCTCACATTGGTCAGATCCTACTGGAAAAGAATGTTAAGTAGGGGATTGCAAGAGATTGTCTCTTCATGTGATTGTGATGTTACATATGCCCAAGAGAGGACGTTTACTAGTTTACTACTAGTTCAGAGTTTCTCGTGTTGTGATCTGGATCAGTATAGTCACAAAACCTTTGAAAATACTGAAGAAACAAAAAACTTATAGTTTTAAAATAAATACAACTATTCTGTTTCCTCCACAGCAGTGATTGTATTGTTAGGAAAATCAACAGTAATAAAAGTGGTATAGGATTAACTCAAAAAGATTACATAATTCCCTAAAAGAAAAGTATCACTTGAGAGGGGGAAATGAAAGGATATGCATGTTTACTAATAAAATTATATTGATGAGATTTCAGGAAAATCAGAATCTATATTGATTCTTTTCCTTCAATACTAGAGTTACTTGAACAGATAAAAATGCAATACAGGCCTAGTTATTATTGAGCCACTGTGCTAATACCCATAAGTCCCATATGTAAATCTTTCACTGAAGTACACACAAATTGTTGAACTTATGGACCACAGATTTAGATCTCTCCTTACATTTCTTTTCAATAAGATGACTGTTTTTCCAAATAAAAAGCTATATGGTAACTTTATTCTCCCTGAGTTTCTGTTGTCTCCCTACCACATAGTTATAACCCTGTCTTCCCAGAAGCTCTTGTTATTTTAGTACAAGGAGCTAATCTATCTCTGAAATTGAATGTACATTTATGAATTCCACTGAAGCCTACTTAGGGCAGAATAGAAGCCCTAAGTAGCTTTTAAAAATAAAGCATATGCCTATTTCTTACCCAGGTTTGCACATTCTCCCTAGACTAAATGAAAATGTTATCAAATAGATGCTTGTCTTCAGTTCTCTCTGTCTCTCTCTCTGTGTATCTCTGTCTTTATCTCTTTATCTCTCTGTTTCTGTCTCTTTCTGTCTCTTTCTTTTTGTATGTCTCTGTCTTTCTGTATCTCTCTCCCTCCTTCCCTCCCCCCCATTATTTTCATTTTGTCCATGTTTCTACTTCCCTATTTCTACCCTCCCTTGTGAAACTAAAAACCAAAACTCCCATCAACATTTCTACTTAATAGTAGTAACATTGATTCCTGCAGGGCTTCTTAGCAAACCTGTTTCACCTGTGACAGTCACAGGTAAATCTCAGATTGGAATTTCTATACCAATCTAAAACGAATCCTTTTTCATATTGCCCCCAGGCTCCTGAGGCATGAATTTCTGTGGCATGTTCAGATGTGATTGCATGATAAGGCAGGAGCAGAGATTAGATGTGTTCTGAACTGTGTATATGTTCGCTCCTTTTAGCAGCCTAGGAGAGAGAAGCAACCTTTAAAAGAATATTTCCGAAAATCTTTTCTGAATTGATATGTGGTGCATTTCTCCTTTTTTTTTTATACAAGGTGACAGTGCGTGTGAGATGTAAAGATGAATTTGCTCAGGCAATTACCCCTTGTTGATAGCAGATTATTTCCTCTGGCAAACTCAAAAATAACTTGTTGGTGTATAAGTTACTGCTGTTCTGGGGATGTAGTAATTTACTCTCCTGTCTTTTTTATGAGCACATTTATTTTAATCAGCAGAGTTCAGAATTGCTCTTTTTCATCTAACTCTGTCTTCTTTGGAGTTATGCGCCCTCTTGCATGCAACAAAGAAAGATCCTTGTGTACATACAGAGAAAGAAGGAATGATGTATTACAGAAGAATATTCCTTATACAGGATATCATATCCCATGATCTTTTGTCCATGTAAAGAACACAGTGTTCATTCTCTACAGCTCTCATACACATTCTTTTCCTGAATAAAATAATGTTTCACCTCAGTGAGTTACTCAACATGGGGAATGGTGCAATAGAAAACAGGATGACAACAAATGCATAGAGCTCCAGCTTTTCAAATTTTAGTCCTTGAAAGGAATAAGATTGCTAAAGACAATATTTGCCCAATGCTCTGAGATAGAAAAATGCTAAACTTGTGCTATCTCTTTTTTTGCAGGTGGGAATGTTGAATAATAAAATAAAATAAAACATTTTTTCCCCAAATGACCATGCTTTATGCCTAGAATAAAGAAAATCCTTGAATTCGATTCCTGCCTACATCTGCTCTCCAAAACAAAGTACTTATTACACCTGTATGTTTTGGTTTTGTTATTTGTTTGTTTGTTTTGGATTGTACTTGTAATACCACTGCTATAGGAAACTTCCATCAACACAGCTCACCATAAGCTTTGCAATTTATAGTTAGAGACTTGACTTGGACACTGAAAAGTTAAATGACTTTCCCAGAGTCTCACAGATAATATATTTCAGAGTCTGGATTAGGACCCAAATCCTTCTGATTCCAGAGCCAACATTTTTTTTTTGCTTATAGATATTCTAAGACTGTGTGACTTCAAAGTATGTTCTAGATATCTGAATGCTACAGAAGATTAACATTCTACCTAGAATTCTAAATTGGTCAGTTATTGATGGAGGCAATAAAACTATAGATATATTTGTTTGGGTCAAAGTATAGAAAGAAAAATGAATCTGTATTTATCTGTGGAAGTGAATAAATAAAAGAATAAAAAAAAACCTTTATTCAGTGACTCCATAGGTATCCACCACTGGGCTAAATGCCAGGGATACAAATTCACAAACAAGATAGTATCTACTTTCTAGGAGCTTATATTCTAACAAAGGAAGATAACACATACAGGGGAGTGATGGCCGAGGAGATCTGATATATAAATAGTGAGAGGAACCAGAGGCCAATTTGTTGATTAATTCTTTCTAGGAATGGCAGGATTGATTTAATTACTGTTTCCCACATCCAGAAAGGAAAGTAGGAGCTTTGACCGCAAGGGTAAACTGCTTTAGAATGATATGGAGATGGATGAAGAGTAGCACCACAGATCTAGACCTGAACATGGGGAATTCTGCCACTCTGGGTTCATACTAAAAGTAAATAAGTTATTTAGAAAAATATTAAGCTAAATAAGGAGTTTGATTCTATTGCCAATTTTTTTTGACAGGTCATCACCCATCCTCTCCATCTAAAATGTTGTCCATCCATAAAATTAAGATCTACATATTGTCTCCAATGTGTCTCATAGACATGTTCAGAAAATAGAGTATAAATGTAAATGTTTCCGATAAACTCCAAGCTTTAAAGAAAACTATTTTCTTTTATTTATTCCATTAATAAGAATCTGTTGGGGTTTTTTGCTTAGGATGAAAGCAAAGCCTAGTGTAATGAGCCTGGGGAACTGAGAAAGAAGGGAACTTGGGAGGGGGGGAAAGAAGTCACAAAATTGCAAGATCACTTCCAAACAGATACCATAACTCTTTTCATAAAAAAAGACATGTAAATGTCAGTGGCATGAAAAATATTTCCCCAGGTACTTCATAAAGCCAGGTCAATATACAAATTCAATATCAATGATAAAATATTAACACAAACACTCTCACAATTACCAATTAAATGTATCAATAATTAAATATGCTAGCAATCATGTCTGTCAGTTCCTGCTGAAAAATTAAGGGGGATTTCAGATTTCTATTAAACAGGAAATGCCTTTTTGATCCTAATAATTGTTATATATATATATATATATATATATACATATTCCAAGTATAATCTAAGATGCCTAACAGACCTGTCTGTTCCTTACTTCTTTTTATTTCTAACAAGAGCCTCTAAACTCTTTAGTAAAATGTATCAGAGCCTAGAAACTTACATTAAAGAGCAGAAGAGTTAGTAATTTCCTAAATGAACTCTGTGTTGCTGAAAATAATAAAAATTAAAAATACAAAAACAGAAGAGGCCATGGGATAAGGTGGTATTCAACCATTCTAACCTTAGAGATCAGGATGAAGTAAATTACCAGAGATAGGTAAAGGGTATAAAGGAAGTTCTACTTAGCTCTGTAAGAATATAATAGCCAAACATGGGATAAGGATACATGTTGTTACTTCTAGATGTTGTTCTAATTCTGTTCATTTGAGCACCAAGACTCTCTCTTATCTGTTCTATTCTTTTGCAAGCCATATTGATTAGCGAATCCTCCAGGAATAAGAAAGATGAGATCTACCTCGGAGTGTTTTATATCCTAATGAATATACCATGGATTATATCACCACTGTGAAACCTTCTGCTATGTATGAAAGAAAGAAATCTTTATGCTTAAGTTGCTGTAGTTTGCCTTAATCAAACTCCTAGAAAAGGTGAGATATGCTCTCTGCTTTCCTCTTTTTTTTTCTTCTCATTGACCCCCTCAAACCTTTATTTTCTGGTTTCCAACCTCATTACTCAACCAAAACTGCTATCTCCAGTTAAATAACCACTGATCTCTTAATTGGTACATGTGATGTTCTTTTTTAATCTCCATCTTTCTCCACTAATATGATACTTTTGGAGGAGTTTATCACTTTTCCCCCTAAGTATTCTCTCTTTCTGGATTTTCTTGACATTGCTTTATCCTGCTTCTCCTACCTTTTTGGATTAGTCATTCTTCTTTTCCTTTGCTGGTTCATTATTGATACCCTACACTCTAAATGTGGGTGTGTCTCAAGGTTCTTTTTTGCTTTTTTCTCTTCTGTCTGTTTGTCCATCTCTGTCTCTCTGTCTCTCTTTTGTCTTTGTATCTGTTTCTCTGTTTCTCTGTTTCTCTCTCTCTCTCATATATATGTATGTATATATATATGTATATATATATATATATATATATGTATATATATATATATATATATATATATCACTTGTTAAAATGTGTCAGAGCCCGGCACATTAAAGGTACTGAGTAAGCACTTGTTGATTAACAAGTAGCATCCTTTAACTCCCATGTATCTTGTAGCCCTATTTACTTCATACCCCAGGGGCTTCCATCTTAAAATTCCATCTTCATCATAAAGACTGCCCATACTTAGGTAATATAGAGTGACCTGGATATGAGCTATCATATAAAGTGAAAAGACGAACAAATTAGGAATTAGAAGGCATGGATTTCAGTTTTATCTAGACCATGTGGTGATATAATAAAAGCCTCTTAACCTCCCTGAATTGGACAAGAGAATCCCTAAGGTACCTTCCAGCCCCCAAAATATTATCATTAATTGTATTTGGGATGGACATCTTCAATAAAATAAGAATGAACATCCAACTCAAGCTTAATCAAATTTAACCTTTGTAATTCAATAAGAGTGAATAACAATGTTCATTTTAATACACTATAAACTCCACTCATTTTGTTTCTAACAATTAAACTAATGAAATCAGTGGAAGAGATTTGTTTTGCATGACATAATTGCTGAGCACTTTGAAAATGCTCAATTCAGTTCAATTCCACATGCATTTATTAAATGCCTGCTATGTACAAGTTTCTGGGCTAAGGACTAGAAAGACACAATGAAAAACTGTTTCTTCCTTCAAGAAGACAGATTTCTATTGGGGAGTTGAGGGACAACATTTTCATAGGTAAATATAATTAAGGTAGGGAGTGATATATGAGGCATGGGAAGATAAAGAAAACAAGACAAAGTGTTCTAAAGAGGAAGGAAGCACTATTACTCGGAGGTTTAAGGAAACACTAAACTGTATGTTGAACTTGAGCAGAGAAATTCGGGAAGTTTGTTGTTTGTCCTTCGTTCTCAAAGAGGAACATAACATCAGGGAGGTCATGACTCTGGAGGGGAAAGTGGGCCAGTGGCCTTGCACAGCCCTCCTTCAATTAAATTTGTAAGAAAGAGTTGAGGGAGTTACATGGAATAGCTACATAAGAATTCTGGGTTTTAGAATTCGTAATAATTTTTTTAAATGCATGACAAATTTGTTCATTCATTTTGATAAAAAGAAATTTAAATTAAAACAATGGTTGTTAGAAGTATAATTTCTGGACTTGAAAATAACAAACATATGACAAGAAAGTTAAGTTTGAGGAAATGAAGATGTTATCCTCTCAGATCTTGTGTAAAGACATAAACACCAATGATTTCTAATGATATGTCCCATTACCTGAGTTTCTCATGTAATTCTTTGGGATCTGGCAGACAATCCCACAGATAAGGAAGGATTGGAGTGAGTATTGACTGTTATTATAATATTATAATTACAATGTAATAAATATAATATAATTATAGTGTTGAGAGAGAATATAATAATCAATAAATTAGAAATAAGCTAAAATTAATCTTTTCTCTGAGGGAAATTTGGAAGGAGTAGGACAATGCTAAGCAGTAAGAAGCAGAATTCATATAATTTAAATTTGTAAGTGTCCTCTGGAAAAAAACCAAAAGCAGGCTGAGAACATGCAGGCAAAGAGTTTCAGGAACTAATTTTGAGAGTAGCCAGACTTCAGAGAAAAATATATTCATATCCAGGTGAAGTTGCTGCGTTCAAGTTCATGGATAAAACACCAAAATGTGGAAAAGGAACATGGAAGACTGGAATGGGCCAAATAAATTTTTTTTAATTTTATTTTTTTAATTTTATTTGCATAACATATGTGTGGGTAATTCTTCAACAATAACCCTTACATAGCTTTCCGTTACAAATTTTTCCCCCAACTCCCCACCCCTCCCCTAGATGGCAGGATATCCACTACATGTTAATTATGTTAAAATATTGGTAAATCGAATATATGTATACATATTTCCAAACTTGTCATTGTTGTGCAAGAAAAATCTTGTCTACACAAACGATATATCAGATAAAGGAAACACAATGTAAGCAAACATCAATCAAGGAGTATGAGAATGTTATGTTGTGGTCCACATTTCACATCCCTCTCTCTGGATGTATATGGCTTTCTTCAGTGAACAATTGGAGGTGGTTTGAAGCATTTCATTGTTGAAGAGAGCCATGTCATCAGAATTGATCGTCATATAGTACTGTTGTTGCCATGTATAGTGATCTCCTGGTTCTGCTCATTTCACTCAGCATCAGTTCACGTAAGTCTCTCCAGGCCTCTCTGAAATCATCTTGCTGGTCATTTCTTACAGAACAATAATATTCCATAATATTAATACACCATAATTTATTCAGCCATTCTCCAATTGAAGGGCATCTATTCAATTTCCAGTTTCTAGCCACCACAAAAAGGGCTGCCACAAACATTCTTGCACATGTGGGGCCTTTTCCTTTCTTTATGTTTTTCTTTGGGATATAAGCCCAATAGAAATGCTGCTGGGTCAAAGGGTATGCACAGTTTGATAACTTTTTGAGCATATGGGCCAAATAAATTAAGGATACCCTAAACCCTAATTTCTTTGGAATTAGTCCCAGTCAATGATGAAAGATGTGGTCCTAAAATTGTGAATTTATAACTGGAATAATCATTAGAGGTCATTAAATCCAGTTCCCATCGTTTATAGATGAAGAATTTGAGGTCTAGAGAGGTTAAGTTAAATGTTCAGGAAACCACAGTTAGTAAATGTCTGAGGCAAAATTTGAACCTATGTTGATTCCAAACCTAGTGCTTTAAGCATTACACAAACTAGCTAACTAGTTACCTCACTTGAGTGTTGGTCCATTTTTCCACACAAATTTCAGCAAGCCCTATCAACTGCCAACCAAATGACATTTATGGGTCAGGCAAAGTGTGTGTGTGTGTGTGTGTGTGTGAGAACTGTAGCCTCAACCACCACCTTCCCTCAGACTCCTGAGGATAGCCCAGGACCTTGAAACAAAAGACCTTGTGCATATCAATGCCTTCAAAAATATTAGTTCTGCTTCTAGTCCTGGCTCCCTAACCATAAGTTGAAGAAACAATCATTGTAGAGAAATACCCCATTTTCCTTGCCAACACCAATTTCTGATCAATTACCACTATCAATCAATTAAATCCAAATGCCCATGGAATAGCAGCACCTCTCAAGACTACCAGACTTGCTTCCGGCCCAGTCTAGCACACAGAACTTTCCAATGCCCCTCTCTATACCTAACAACATTTTAAAATAAATACTGAAGGCCCTAATTCTTAAAAAAAAGCCTCAGTTACTGAATATATGGAGAGTTCTTTCCACTTCTATGTTTGGCATTGTAAAATGGTCATTTTAATGTCAGAAATTGACATAATTATCCATGTAGATATAGCAGTCAGGGAGATTTATCATCATCTGCTTTGCCATTTGTATCCTTTGGACCATGGAAACTTCCCATTTAATTTGCAGCTGAAAGCTCCTATATGTAATCTCCTCCATTAGAATAAGAACTCCCTGAAACCTGAAACTGGTTTATTTTTCTCTTTATATCCCCAAAACTCACTTTTTTCCAATTCACTCATTCAAGAACTTATATGCACAATGGGATTAGTAAAATGAAAATCAACAATCCATGAGTTTGTTTCTAGATTTATAAAGTTAAAAAGTCAACAGAGAAAAGAGGAAGAGTACCTTTTAAGAAGACAGAGCCCCTCTCTATATCCTTAATCCCTCATCTATATCATCCCATCTTCCATCTGGGAAGTCATATTAAGAATTAAATCCTCTCCATCTCTCTCAACAGGATCTGAGGAAATTTTCTTGATTTTCAGTGTATGGATTAAAAAAGAAATTTCTAGGTTTTAAATAAACTTTTCAACACTACCTCAGAGGGGACATTGAAACAGGGAGATCCAAATAGACATTCTAGCTTCCTTGTTCTCTAGCTTGAAAGTATAAGTGGACCAGGTAATTAATGGAATAATGGTGAAGTAAGGCCATTACTAGTTTTATCTGTACCCAAATGTATAAAGGAATGAATAAATTCAATAATTGACACAAACTCTATATTCTTTCTATGACTGAGAATGTTAAAGCCTGATTGTCTACACAAAGAAGTCATACAGCTTCTACTCATAGGCCTTTCATATTATAAAGCAAATTATGTCAAGATCAAAGATATTAGCCTCCCAGGTAATTATAAAGCAAAAGCAATATTGCCTCTCCAGGGATTCAAGGTAATAACAGTAGTCATTTGGAAATGGGATAGCTGCCACTCTCCAACCAATGATGAGTTTGGTAATATAATTGAAAGTGAATGTAAATCATTCCAATGAGTTAAGCAGTGAAATTTCCATTCTGAAGTAAGATACCTCAATGAGGAAAAATGGGAAATAGAGTGTGTTTACACTGATTCATGAGCTCTGGCCAAAATCAGAGCCAAATAATCTAAGGAATAGCAGATATAAGAAAGAAAGAGATAAGAAGCAGAATTTTTTATGAAGATCTCATTGAATAAAGTTTGCCATGTAGATTTGGGAATCGTTCTCATGGGAGTTATAGTGAAGCCCAGGCTTGATGACTGTCAATAGTAATACTTGGATCACCTGTGAAATCCCTCTGTATCTGAGATCTAGGGACAAATAATGTGCCAAAGTCAATAAATCAATAAGCATTTATAAAGCAGTGTGCTAAGTACTAAGGATACAAAAAAATTAAAAGGCAAAGACATTTCCTGCTCCCAAGAATCATACATTTTAATTGGGGAAATAGCATGAAAATATCTAGGTACATATGAGAAATATACAGAACAGGAGAAAAGGAATCATAGAAAAGACATGAGCAGGTGGGGAAGGACCTCTGGCAGTTCATGTATTTAAACTGTGTCTTGAAGTTATTTAAGGAAATAAAGATATAAGGTTGTGGAGAAAGCATGTGCTAAGTCTGGAGACAGCCAATGCAGACATGGAGATGGAAGATTTTGTGTTATATGCAAAAAGCAGAAAGTAGATGAATGTGGAATGATTGTTGTAGTATGTGGGGAATAAAGCATAAGGAGACTGGGAAAGTAGGAACGAAGTAGGAGGTGGTGAGGGATATCAATCTGAAAACATAATAGGTTAAACATGAATTGATGAAGGTCTGCATGATACTATCAACTATATGATGGAGAAAAAAAGATGTATGTGTTTGTGATATATATACTTAATCCTCATTCATATATATTAGATAAGAAGTCTTAAGTTGTCCCTTCTCCCCAACCTTTCCTGCATGATTATATACCCTTCTCAACACCAATTTATGCCAATTAGAAAGTTCCTACTTGTTTTCATTTTTTCTCTAGTGTGTGTCTACTCCCCTTTCTTTTATTTCCTCCCTTAAAACCAGTGAAACATGAAAATATGACCAACCTTCTGTGCCTGCCTTATGCAAGACAGAAATGTGTAAGAACATTTCTTTTCTTCACCTATTGGTATGTAAGCACATCTTCCTTGTTTTAATTCTTCTTACTGTTCAAGTGCATTTACATTTCTTTGTTTATCTTGATTTCTGTGTCCTTTCTGCTCAGTTCTGATCCATTTATTCAGAATATTTGAAAATTTCCCTACTAAAGGCTTATTTTTTTCTCCAATAAGATTGTACTCAATTGCTCTTCACAATGGTTAAATCATTTGACAACTCCACCAACAATCCATTATTCCAGTTTTCCCCCATCCCCTTCAACATTTGTCATTTTTTTCCTGTCATCTTAGTCAATCTGAGAGGTGTAAGGTGGTACCTCAGAGCTGTTATAATTTGCATTTCTCTAATCAATAGTGATTTAGAGCACTTTTTCATATAACTATAGAGGCCTTTAATTTCATTATCTGAAAATTGTCTGTTCATATTAAGTGGAGGATGACTTGTATTCTTATAAATTTGACACAGTTCTGGAATATTATACTCCAATATTTTTTGGCATTTACAATAGTTACTGCTAAGTCTTCTATAAACTGTACTTCCTTGGCAAAATAAAGCATTTCTTTTCAGTATAGAATGGCACAAAAAGATGGCCAGAAAAGAGTAGATGGTAGTAATGGTTCAAAGTAAGGAAGCCAGTGCTAGCTCAGCTAAACACAAAAATAATAGAGCAGGTAATGTGGCTATGTTAGGCAAATCAGCATGAATTTTGATGCCTGAGCTAGAACCTACAAGATTTGGAGAAAGAAGGGAAAACAGTTCAAATTACTTCAAATGTACTTGGGGTCATCTATTACTCTAAAAATATACATATATATATGTACACATATACATACACACACACACACACACACACACACACATATATATATATATATATATAAAAGAGAGAGAGACAAAAAAAGAGAGACAGAGAGAAAGACAAATAGACAGACAGAGAGAGACAGAGACAGAGAGGGAGAGAGGGAGAGAGAGAGCCTGAGTAAGCTAGGACCAATTCCACTAATTAGGAACATAAAGCTAAATTCCATCTCTGGCCCATCAGAACATAAGTTGAAGGTCAGGATTGTCTTTGATAAATCACTGTCATAAGAATGGATTGCGGGGGCAGCTAGGTGGCGCAGTGGATAGAGCACCAGCCCTGAAGTCAGGAGGACCTGAGTTCAAATCTGGTCTCAGACACGTAACAGCTGTGTGACCCTGGGCAAGTCACTTAACCCCAATTGCCTCAGAAAAAAAAAAAAAAGAATGGATTGATCATAAATTTCATAGAGCATTGGGAACTCTTTCTGGATGGTTATAGGATTTTTTCTTCTGCTTACTGTGATTTTAATAAATAAATTTTAATAAATCTGGATAGTTTTCTTTTTATGATTTCTTGTAATGGGGTATCCAAATTTCTTTTCTTGTGGCTTTTCAGGGAGCCTAATGAGTCTCAACTTTTTAATATCATCGTGCCAGATTCTGGGAAACCCATTTGTCTCAGGTTTCCTACATGGCTCTCTTGTTGCAGCTGCTATCCAAAGCTGAGTTGGTCCTGCCATTTGTTTGTGGTTCCTGAATAATCAAAAAAATGCATTGTGATGTCTCTTTCCTTGGGAGTGACTCAACAGGGATACTTCTGTCCTCCAGCTTGCGTTCTAATAGGCCATATCTCGAATCTTGCTGGTTATTGGAATTGATACTTGCTTGTTCTGCCCCTAATTCAGATCTTCTGTTTACTTCATGTCTATTTCACACAGTTTAAATTCACTCTCACTCTCTCTTTCTATCCCCATTAGGTTCCACCCCAGGTACCATATTTCATGCTGACTTTGCTAGGGTGACCTTTCCTTCACCTTTATAACTTCTGTGTTTATCTGAACATTTACTAGATTCTCTAGTTTGAAATCCCTATGGGCCTCTGGCCATCTTTTTATGCACTTTTGTACTAGATAGAAAAGCTTTCTTGGCTTATTTTAAGATTCTATTATTATTGGTTTTTCTAGAGCTGTTTTTCAGCTAGTTCCTGTAGTTCATGTGGAAGAAATGAGTTCCTCCGAAATATTTCAAAATTTCATCTTAGCCAAAAGTACTGAAATCTGTAGTTTTTAAAAGTTTCCTAGGATTCAAAAACAAAGGACAAAAAAATGACAACAATACACACAAGCATACTTTATTCTTTATATATGATATGGCTATAGGGCAGCTTGATAGAGCAATGGATAGAGCTCCAAGCCTGGAATCAGAAAAACTCATCTTCATGGGTTCAAATCTGGCCTCAGACACTTACTAATTATATTTTCCTAAGCAAATCATTTAACTCTCTTAGCTTCATTTTACTTATTCATAAAATTGTTATTATATATGTAACATATATAATATATAAATAATATATCATATAATATCTATAAATGATATAATAAAAATATAAAATAAGCTGGAAATATGGTAAACAACTTCAATATCTTAGCCAAGAAAATCCCATATGGAGTCATAGAGTCAGATAAGACCAAAAAATGATTCGACAACACAAATGTGTGTGTGTGTGTGTGTGTGTGTGTGTGTGTGTGTATAGTGTGCACAACTCTGGTGTGAGGGCTTACTGAGCCCTTTCCAGGGCTACTCAGCCCACTTTAGTGTCCACCTTTACCCAGCTCTCACCTATGGTTCCAAGAAGCAGTAGCATGGACACTGGCTGCAACATGGCAAATAATCTTGGCGGATAGACTAAACCAGGTTGAGGGCAACTAAGATGCCCCAAACCTCTTGGTAAGTTAGGGTAATATCTGTTCCAAAGATAAAAAAAACTTCTCCTACGGTGGAATGAGCCAATGAGAACAATTTGTTCCAAAAACCATGCAGGTGTCTGAAGATCATCTAAAGACCATCTACTGCATCCTGGCCATTGGTCTTAACTTTTGTTCTGCCATTGGACTTCAATGACTCACTCAAAAAAGTGAATCTAATAACTTTGGGTAATTCTGCATCATTTAAATCCAAGTCATAGAGAAATCAAGACATCACTCATGATGCCATTGATCCTCTTCAAAAATTAAAAACAAATAACAGCAATATAGATACATTCTATCCACCTGTCTTTCTGTCTGTCTGTATGTGTGTGTGTGTGTGTAATCAGAGGTAGGATTTGAAGTTATTTTCCTGACACCAAAGTAGTTCTATAGCTAGTCTCATACATGCTACACATTATAAGCGTTTAATACAGTTTTTTTTCTTTGATTGAATTACAATTTAAGATTATTTAAAATACCTTCATACAAGTACCTACATGTCTTGCCGTTCTTTTTCAGCTTTCTTTAATAATTCCATATCTATGTACCACTCTCCTAACTCTGGGTATCTCCTTAGGCACTTTCCTGAACTTCTTTCTATACATCTCTCATTAATCATAGCTGCTCCCGTGGGCTCAATTATTTACTCTATGCAGGTCACTCTCATGCCTATATATCTGACTCTATTCTCTCTCCTGAGCACCAATCTTATATAAAATTTTAGATTTTGAAAGCACCTCAATATTCTTTTATTGTAACACATACCCAAAGGAAATCACTCCTATAGTATACATGTTATTTAACCATTGCTTGAAGACTTCTAATAAGAATGAACTCACCATGTCCCAAGTTACTACATTTTACTTTTAATCAACTCTAATTGTGGAGAAATTTTTCCTGAATGTAGATCTAAATTTGGGATCATGGACATCCTCCCATAGTTGCTTTCTCTTCATCTAGAGCCATACAGAAAAAGTTTAATCCCTATTCCATGAAGAGAGCTCTCATGTTACCTCCCCTGTCCCATGAGTCTTTTTTATTTTTTATTCTAGGATAAATGTTTCAAGTTGCTTCAAGTGCTCATTTGACAAGAATTCAAGGTCTTTCAACATCTTGGTATCTCCAGGATACCAAGCTGAATGTTTTCAGTTTAGCATTGCTTCTGGAGAGAACACAAATTTATAACTACATTCTGAACAAGGCACCATATCTTCATTCCTCAAGCAATATCTACCACAAGGTAATCAACAATTGTATTAGTTTTAGGGCTACCATATCATAATGCTGACTCATAATAATAATATTTTTTTAATCCAAATGTAAGACTGCACTGTTGTCTCTATTCACTTTCATCATATTAGATTCACCCAATAAGAACTTTCCTTTTCAAGATCTTTCTGTATCTTCATTGCCATTGAATCTATCCCAGGAGTCAGAAAAACCTACTTTTATCAATACCTTTAATCAAGATGGACAGAATGCAGACATTATTAAGGAATTATGAGAATGGAGGATGTCTAGTCGTGTGAGAAGGATAAGGGTTGACAGGCAGACAGACAAAGTTCTCTCCTGGTAATTTTGTAATAGCAAAAGAAAGGAAGACAAGTCTCTGGCACATTGGGTGGACTTTCCTATCATGAATTTATGGGACCATATAAATGAATAAGAGATATCCAGAATGGAAGGGCATGGGTAGACAGTGATTTGCCTTGTTGGAGAAACTGGGATCAGTGAGGTCATGGACCCATTTGTGTAATTGTTAAAAATTTGTTAAAATTGTTAAAAATACACAAGGCAAGACAAATCCCTGACATCCTTGAGTAAACAATTCCTGTTAAGTTGACACTGAACCATTGAAAACTACCCCTGAGAATCCAACCAATCCATAAATTCAAAATTTGTCTAGCTGTATTACTTTCTAATCCATTCTTCATCTGTCTCACAAGAATCATATGAGATGCTTTATAAAATGATATGCTAAAGTCTATGTAAAGCATAGTTATAGTAAATACTATATTGTCATAATCTCAAAACTTGGTAATTTTCATAGATAGGAAATTTATAAATGACTGTATATGACAAGACAGGTTTTTAAGTGTCTGCCTTGATTTTAGGTATAGTGACAACTTGTATGAACTTAGCCAGCAGAAATATCAACATTTGTTCAGTCTGGTATTGACTCAACTTGAGCCCAACAATGGAAATTCCTTATTTGTAACAATTGCCTGGAGACTTAAAAGATAATCTAGATTGCATAATCAGGAAAGATCTGGATGAAATGGACTATCCTAACTAAATTTCTTGAAACTTTTACCAAGAATGAGCTAGCCATTTCACTGAACCACTACCAGTAGGAACAATTAGGTGATTCAGTACAGACAGCACTAGTCCTGGAGTCAGAAAGCCTCCAAATTCAGCTTCAAACACTAATGACCCTGGTCAAATACCTAACCCTGATTGCCTTAGTTTTCTCATCTGCAAAATATATTGGAGAAGAAAATGGCAAACCACTCCAGTGTCTTTGCCAAGAAAACCCCATGTTAGGTCACAAAAAGTCAGACAAAAGTAAAAAATGATTGAACAATAAAATCTATGCAGATATTATTCCACTTTTCCTTTTGTGAATACCTTGAATATAATGACTATTTTAGTTTAGTCTTTATATATGCAGTACCTACCCAACACGTAATAGGTACTTAGTAAATTCTTATTAAATGAGTAAATGATAGCTACCAGTACTTAACTGCATAGTAAGTGTTTGGTAAATGCTTATGAAATGATTAAATTGGTAGGCGCTTAATATATGCTTATTGAATGAATGAATGAAACAAATGTGGTTTAAACTCTCAAAAATTATAAAAATTCATCAACATTACTGAAACTTGATACTTCTGAGAATCCCTATGACTCCCCGTAGTTCAATCTCTCTCTAAACTCTACAATAACTGGAAATTGATAGAACAATCTGAAAATTTAACCACAAACATAGGTACAATTCACATGAGTCAGGTTCCTCACACATTATCTATTTCTTCAAAATACCAGAATCCAGGAAATACCTTATCTTTTGTTTACAAGACATGAAAGAGGCTAGCATCTGAAAATAAACAAACAACAAATTAAAGGAAACAAGAGGATATATCCTGCTTTGCTACTATGACCTCACACACATTTTTAAACTTTATGAGCTTATGTTTTCTCTTCTTCAAATGATATTGGATAAGATTGGATAAGATGGCTTTTATGATCTCTTTAATCCTCCAAAATCTCAGAAGGCTCTACCACAGGTTGGGCACAAATTGTGTGTTTGAATATTTGAGATGGAAATGCCTTTTGATTTGCACCTTTCCTGTTTCCTTGTGCTCAACAGAAGCATAACACCTTCTTTGAAACAGGCACACCAACATGGGCAGTCTATTTAAACATTTTCCATGTCTCACAATCCAGGTGAAGGATGAACAATAATCATCCTATTAAGTAGAGCAGTGTAAAAGAATATGAAATGCATAGTACCTTAAAGGACATAGTTTCAAAGTCTCAGCTTGTCACTGATGAGTTGTGTGACTTTGGACAAACACTTTCATCTGCTTGCTCCTAAATTTTCACATCTACAAAATGAAAGGTTTGTAATAAGCCATCCCTGAGACTCTTTCCAGCTCTTAAGGTCTATATTTCCATGGTGAGATTAGTCAGGTAACTCTTACAACTCCATGTTAACAGATCTCAGTGTTCTTTGGGGGGAACCAAATAGAACTTCATGCTTAGCCTAAGGATGTAAGTTAGAAAAGCTACAGTTAATGAATAATAAGAACTAAGGTGAATTCATCGGGATATCATCAGGCCTTCAAAGGGAAAAGGGCAAGATTCCATTTTATCACTCACTGAATCCATAAGAGTTGCTATACTTTTGCTTTGTACTCAGATACAGTAAAATCTCACCATGCAATGAGTGTTAAAATTGAGACTTTTATTCCACTTCATTATAATGTGTAAATTGTTGCCTTTTATTTGAGTGCCCGGAGGTAATTTGTAGACATATGTACAAAGTGGAGCTATTCAAATAAAATCACTGACATGTTAAGAGGATTCCCATTTTTGTTATTTATACTGTTTTCCTTCATTTTCGAGGATGATAGTACCCTTTATTAGACACACTAAATGTGTGTATTATACTTGGGCAACATATATTTTTTTTCCATGATCCATTAAAATAAGCATAATGTTCTCCATATTCATGTAAGTCTTATTCTACACTTTACAATTTTAAATATTTTTGCACACTCTATAGGAAAAAAACCTTTAGTGGCACAGTAAAACTCAGCCAATTATGGCATTTCTTGCCCTTGTTGTTATTTTTAACCTGAAGTATTGTCTTAAACAAAGTCACAGCTAAAGAAAAAATGAAAAAAATCATTTTGATATCCCCTACATAATCTGAATTAGAGCCTTTTAAGTTTTTATTTTTATTAGTAAAGGGGTTCTGTCTAAGGATAAATTTAAAGAACTCCCATTGGAGCAACAATTTAATTGTAACAGCATAGGGATGCTAAGACCTTATCTATCACTAGGACCTTTATGTTCTGATGCAGTTATCTTTCTTGTTCTAATGATTTGTAACATCCAACAATGAAAAGTCTATTCATTGCATTGGCACTTGTGGTAGTAGTAGAGAATCATTATGAGTGTTAATGACATTGTGAATAGACTTGGGGGGGGGGAGGAACATTCAGTCTTCTAACACTTCAGTTCACCTCCTCAAATGACATGATATTATCCTGATCCCAAGGACTTGGGTAACAGCATGAACTTTCTCTAACTGCTTCTTAATCTCCAAAATGGAAGCTTCCTCCTTGTTATAGGTATATCCCCTGAATGGCTGCATGTGAGTGCACTTTGCCTACACTAGAAAGTATGATTTCATAATCTTTGTCACACAGTTATTGTTGTTTAAACAACAGGATGTGTGTTT
This sequence comes from Myrmecobius fasciatus, assembly GCA_023553655.1. Lineage (NCBI taxonomy): Eukaryota > Metazoa > Chordata > Mammalia > Dasyuromorphia > Myrmecobiidae > Myrmecobius > Myrmecobius fasciatus. The sequence continues at coordinate 100,463 of JAJPUD010002542.1, forward strand.
CATGATGGTGGTTTAAACAGATTTTTGATCCACAGATCTGGGAGCCCATTCCAGACAGAGTAAGACATGCTTTCTGAAAGGCAGTACAATATCAACAAGGTCACAGTTTGCTATCATTTTTAATAGGAAAAAAAATCCTTACTCAAGGGGCATTTAACATATTTTGACAAGGTGACCCACAATTATCCATTAGCATTATATTTGTCTAAGCCCCACTGCATTGATATGCAAGGACCATGTAATAGTTCATTGATGTCCCACTTGGGGGTGGGGAATAAGGCAAGTGGGACCTTTCCAAGGTCTTTCACAGCCAGAATGCATCTAGCTATTGCTGTATTGATTAAACATTTGGATAGTTAATCAACACAGCTAAGCCCTTTTAACCTGCCATGTGCAGTATACAAAGAAAAATAATAATAAGAAGAAAGAAAAATATGTCTATAAGTGGAGAGAATGCAATTTTAAATTTTGAAATTTAACATAGAACTTACAGTTCTGCATATAAAAAGTCCATAAAAAAGATTAGAGGGGGTGAATTTGGCCTAAATTAGTTATATGAGTTTGTTTGGTTGTCAGTTTCTGCTATTTTTGAAAATTATTAGTGCTAAAATGTTTAAATATGTTTTTTTTTAGGATTGTTACAGTTTTTAATTATTCATTAACCTTAATGATGGATACAATCTCTTTTTAACACCCTTTGGTTGCACTTAAATGCCTCATTGTGCATGAAACTATATTTACTTAAAAGAAACTTGATCTTTGTAATTCACCTTCAGGATCCCAATCACTATAATATAATACCACCGTCACCACAACAAAAAGAACTCATACTTTTTTATATAATACTTTTTTTTCCTAACAACAATCTTATGAGCTCAGTATTACGAGTATCATTATGTCCATTGTATAAGTGAGTAAACTGAAGCCAATGCAAGGCAGTTTATTTCAGCCAGATATACATATTAAAAGGCAAGAATATGACAGATAGGCCAATGATATATGATAAATGAGCTTAATTTTATTGCTATTCTTTTCTCTCCTGCATTCATTTGTATAGGAAACTAAGAGTCCTGGGTGTGACAAACTCACAATCAGCTCCTCTATTATGTGAGGAGGGTTCCCCCCTCCCATCCCTTGTTCAATGTTTCTTTATGGGGTCAGGGAAAGAGTAGTTTTTTCTTTCCAAAAAAATTATTTAATCTTATCATTTTAAACTAAAATGTTCTATAAGAGTTATCTCGTTCTCATATGGAAAGACTGTGTACCTCAGACAAGCACTTTTGATGAAGCCAGAAAATGGAAGAGTTCTATAAACCTGAGTCCAGTAAAAACCATGTTTGGCAGCAACTGAAAATCAGCAATCATAGGACCTGAAAAGGATCAACCACACAAAAGTAGTAATGTAAAATACCCAGCAAATTTTAGAGAGCATCCAAAAGGAAATATAAGAACAGAAATGAACAGAGAGCATATACCACAAAAGACAAGCAGGGATAAAGTCCAACAAGAAAATCACAAGAACATCCCCAGAAGACAACGGCAGTCCTGTAGCACCAGAAATAGATAGATAGATAGAAAGAAAAAAAGAAAGAAAGAAAGAAAGAAGGAAGGAAGGAAGGAGAAAGGAAGGAAGGAAAGAAAGATAATAGATGAATGAATATATGAACGGACAGATATACATAGATACATAAATTTATAGATAAGTCTTGAGATCTATGTGTGCATTGTATATATGTATATACGTATACACACAGATGTCTAAATATATCTATAAATCTATGTAAATAAATATCTATGTTACATATGTTGATGTATTCATGGATATAATATACTTATATAGAAATACAGAGATGCAAATATAGATGCCTTCTTTAGCATGCTCATACATGGTAATGCATGTTTATTACATGCATACCTCTCCTCATATTTTTCCATCTGTATGACTATATCACACATGTTTCCTAATGTATTCCCCTCCATATGTGTTTCTTATACATATCCATTCTTTCCTCTGATAATGTGTGGTAAAATATGTCCTAAATTTATGAAGAAAATATTTAACAGATTTTTTTTCTTGCTTTGCTGTATGACTAAATACCTTTGTTTTGAACTAATCGTGTCCACTGACTGAATAGAAAAAGTAAACAAATGTAAGGATTTGTGAGATATAATTGTGAATGAATGATGATCTATTCACAATTCATCTTAAATCTGAAATAGCCTTGTCTGCAGAAACTATGTGTGAGTTGGGGTGTCTCTAGGTACTATATTTTTCTCTATGTCTGAAGTATCTCACAGGAGAAAGTAAACTCCTCAAAGACAAGACATATTTGTAGTTTTTTCATTGTTTTATTAACTAGGTAATTAGTTAAGTTTTGTTAAATTGAGATGAGTTGAAATGAACTGCATTGAATTTCTTGAATTTTATTTATATTGTCTTTTTGGTTATAATATAACTGTGATTGATTAGACTGTTTTTTCCTAGACTACAATGAAACCTCTGGTGAACTCCTCACATCCTCTAGATTGTATCAAATTTTTAATATTAAAGTTAAACTGAACAAGACCAACAGCCTAATACCAAAGTCACTTCATTGCCTTCCAGAATAAACATTTATCTTTAGGGTTTAAAGGTCTTTGGTCAACATTATCACCCAAATGAATGACTTTTAAGTCAATTGTGAATTCTGATCACATGTGTTTGACATAATTACAGAAGTCATATTCAGGTATAGAGATGTCTGGTAAAGAAAGAAATGTCAATAGTAAATATCATGTTCATGCAACCTTTGTAAATGCTCAACTTCTCATTCCACCTTACTCTGCATATTTTGTCATATTATATTAAATCCTTCTCATCCTTCTCCCTTTCTCCATCTGCCTGGCTATCACCCTGATTCAGATCCTCATCACCTCGACTATTTTTTTTGTAATAGTCTCTAACTAATCTCTCTGTTTTATCCCTCTATCTTCCATATAGCTACCAAAACAATTTTCCTAAAATGCCAGACTGACCCAGTCATTACACCATCTAATAACTCCAATGACTTCTAATTACCTCTAGCATAAATATAAACTCTTCTGCTGACCTTCAAAGTGCCTCACATTCAGATTCCATTGTATCTTTCCTGCCTTATCACACATTACCACCCTCCTTGCCTCCCCCTCCCCCAACTCACCCATTACATACCCACACTCACTCTGAATCCAATCCAACCAAACTTCTCACTACTGTTCATCCCAAGGCCTTCATGGCATTGCTCCTCATTTCTTTACATTAACCAATTCCAATGCCTGCAATATTCTCACTTCTCATCTCTGCCTCTTAGAATTTTTAGTTTCCTTCAAGTCTCTGTTGAAAGATCATGCTAAAAAGACATAAAGAGTCTTTCCTCACCTTTGATATACTAAACAAATATCTTGTGTTTATTTCATATATACCTGTATAAGAATGTCTCCTCTAGCTATGTTGTAAGTACCTAAAAGATAGGGGCTATATAAATTCTGACTTTTTATCCTCAGTGCCTGAATATAGTAAGTTCTTGGGAAATATTTGATGATTGAATGATATGAAAGAAAACAGACCCAAAATTGAAGAAGAGAAAGACAATTTTGATTATTCTTAATTTTTCTGAAATTTGCAAACAAAGGTTTTATAGTTCCAATCCATCACATATGTGTGATAGTGGACATTGCAAAGTCATACAGATGCTCCCTCATATGTATACCATTTGTACACAAGAGGTCACAAGTCTAACCACAAACAAATCCAGTCTCAAAGTTCGTGAGACCCAGATGTTGATGGAGAAAGTTATGGAAATAATACCTCCCAAACCCAGCTCCTCCTCCTTGCCAAGTAATAGAGATGCCCAAAGACACTGAGACCAAGATCTTAGAGCAACATGTCAAAAATAACCCCACAGAAGTACCATGAGTTCTTCTGCTTTCTCTCAGTATTATATGTTCCTGATTATGTTCCCAGGAAATGGGGACTAGAAGCAACTATCTCTCATCCTACATAGGATCAACCTGCTGTACTTCTGAATAATAGTAAAACCTAAGAAGCGTATATGTACATGTTGACTTAATTTCAATGCAAATGGGAGCTTGGTGCTTCATTGTCACTTAAGCTTCTGAGATGAGAAGGAATAATTGCTGCTCACCTGAGTCAAGTCTGAGCCCAGCTCTTTCATTCTGAAGTGCAATTGTTTCTTGTCAATCCAAAGCTATGTTCTTGAATCAGTAATCAAAATCCATATTCAGAAAGTCTTCTCTGAGTATCAGAAATGTTCTAACTTTTCTTTATTGTCATAGCATACCATGTTCAGATTATATTTTTTCAACAAAGTCCTTCAAATTGTCAAATGTTTCAACATCAGAAATGTATATGATTTTATCAGTGGAAATGATGTATAAAAGAAGAGACATGAACATCTAGTTTGTGGCTATGCTCTAAGGACCATAGGACCTTTCCATTCTACTTGCAGTTAAAATCTTCTATATGTATTATTGGCCATATAAAAATGTAACTCCCTTGAAAGCAGACACTGTCATTCTAAAGATAAGGAAACCAAAGCTTGGAGAAGCTAAATAACTTCCCCCATGCCACATGAGAAGTATCCAAGGCTGGATTTGAACCAATCTCTTCTGTCTGCCCAGAAAATAATTTCCATTGTGCCATGCTGAATTTGTTTTGTTGCTTGAGGAACTTATGTATGCAAAAGTCATACTAAAGTGTAAAGAAATTAAATTACTTATAGTTAAACTTTTTAAAAAGATCTCATTACTATAATGCTCTGACCAGACATACCCTGGAAGAAAACTATAATGTAGCGGATAGTTTCAAATTCAAAAGGACTTATTTCTCAGATTGCTAAAAATAGAAGGTCCCATTGTGTGAGAATTATCTCCCTAATGGTTTCAAGCTAGATGAGAAACTTGCTCAAAAGTAGGTCATTTTTAACTGGGAAAAAATATGACTTTTCTTAAAAAAATGGCTAGGGGTGAGGAGTAGTAATTGTAAATGGATATGTATATATGGGTGAATTTTTATAGAAGGAGAAAATGATTTTGCCTTCATAAACCTGAGACAGAAAAGCAAACATCACTATTATTACATACTATCAGCCTTGGAATCATATCTCCAAAGACAGAATAGACAGGTGCAAAGATCTAACTATTGTTGACAAAGCAGAATGGGTGGCCATCTAGACAATATGATTGGTGAGATGTTGGGAAGGAGGCAGTATGGGATGTTGGAATGTGCATAACATGCATAGCAGATACCTAATAAATGTCTGTTAGTTTATTATCTTGGAATCAGGAGACCTTGGTTTTAACTAAATCCCATTTCTGAAGTCTGATTGGTTGTGTGACTATTGACAAGTTGTTTGATTTTTTTAAGTTTAATTTTTTAAGTGTTGTATAATTAAGAAAATTCTACAATAAAAATTATTGATTTTACAGAATTGTGAAGAAAATACTTTGCAAACTTTGAAGTAATAAAAAAGTAGAAATTATTTCTATTAGGGTCTTAAATACAAAATTATCTCCCCCACTGGCCTGCCACAGTGCTCCAAATTCTAATAGTCTGAATTTATTTCTTTGTGTCATCATTTCAAAGATTCACCTGAAAATCCAAACCCTCTTTCAGAAAAATGGTCAATTGATTCATGCTATCTTACGGAGATTTGGGAACTTCTGCCTATTAAAGGAAAACTGAATCTACATAAGATTAGTTTGTGCCTTGGTTCAAAATTCAAAAAAAGGTGGGATATTAAAAAGCAACACAGATGCATGGTAACTTTCTCAAATCTGACAAGCAATACCACTTGAATAAATCTGGCTCTCAATAGTTTGCCAAACCTACCTTAATGTTCTCCTCTGAGATCAACCCTTTGAAGAATTAAAAATCCACATGTAGCAGCTCCCAAAGATAGAAATGACATGGTTACCCATGCCACTGGCAATTAGAGTCATGAGACCAAGTTAGCTGAAGTTAATGAGAGAAAAGATCTTGCTTAGGGAGATTAAAAATATAACGTACACCATTAAAGTTGCTATAGATAAAAAGGTAAAAGTATTAGATATTTCTGCTTTGAAGAACCTGATTGAATTCTCATTGAATGCTATTACTTTTCACAATTCCATAATTATTAGAGTATAATATGGTTAACAAACAAGCAGAAATGCTGAAAATGGAGAATTAGAGTGCCTGTTAACTATCATAAAACAAGGAAAATTAAACTAGATATGTCCTCTGTGATTCCAATTCTAGATCTGTATTTCCATCTTCCTGTGATTTGTTTTGTTTTGTTGTTTTCCTGAATCTACCAAAGTTCACTTGCAGCGATAGGACATGGGTTATTTGCCTCAAGGTGTTTTTAATTAAATTTTTAAATGGCTACATAGGAAGGAGTTATTTGGAAATGCTTCCATTTTTTGGAAGGAGTAAAAGAGAGATAGAATATATGTAGGCCATGTGGCCAAAACATAAGAAATGAAAACCTTCACGTATTTTTTTTCTCTTTTACAATTATTTATTGGCATGACTACCCAAAAAGTTTGAAAAAATATAGTTACTGAGTAACAATCATTTTATTAATAAGGTCAGCAGATTATTAATAAAAGGATGATCATTAGTCATCTCTCTGAGACCAAAGATAATCATGGTGGGTGGGTCACAGTTTATATATCCTTTGAAGCAATGAAGAGCTGCTAGTGATAAATTGTCATCCTTGGATAGAAAAATTGTCTCTACTCAAACCATCCCCAGACTTGATCAATCTAGACAAAAGGATCTGTCTCAACCCAAGCTTGAGTAAAACACAATGAACTCTACTTTAGATAAAAATTCCTTGCAAAGTTGGGTGAAATCTCATCAAGATCAAGGAACATTAATGAAATCTCATTAACATTAATGTCTTTCAAAGATTTAACTTTTAAAGGACTTTAGAAGAATGGCAGAGCTCTGAAACTCTTCCCAAATTATTGGTTATTAATAATCATTTCTTATAATGGATTTCTACAATTTACATTTAACTCTGAGAAATTCAAGGGTACATAGATCTATTGGGAGTAAATAAACTTAGAAGAATTTATCCAAGGTCCCACAGATCAAAAGGGATCCCTTGTGTGCCTACACTACACAAAAGATAGCTGGCTTCATCTTTTACTTCAAAAAGCAAAGGCAGCCTACTTGAGGCTGTCATGATGATTATATTTTAAAAGTGGAAATATTATAGTCAAAATTGCCCTTGAAAATCCCTTAAATCAGGGCAGCTAGATGGGTGCAGTGGAAAGCACACTAACCCCAAAGTCAAGTGGTCCTGATTTCAAATGCGGCTTCAAACACTTAACATTTACTAACTATGTGATCCTGAGCAAGTCACTAAAACCTATTTGCCTCTCAAAAAAGGAAGAAAATCCCTTAAATCACCCCCAAATTAAACAGTTTTAGCTAGAAAGAGAATACTCTCTATCTCCTCTCTGAGCTCACCTAACCTTACATAACAGCATAAAAATTAAGAAACTTTTTCTGGCAATAAGGACAAGTCATGGAGCTCTACATGATGAATGGTCAAATAATTGATGCAATACAGACTGAGAGATCAAAGAAAAGCTGAATTGGTTTAAATACTTAAACAGAAAGACCCACAAGTTTAAAAAAATAGGAAGAATTTGGGTAGGCATGTCCAGAACAAAGGTGTTCAAGCAGGAGCACCAATTCCATTTTTTCAATACATCTATGTAACAATAAATAAAACTAAGCTGATGGCTTGATGGTGAGTAAAGAGTTTAGGATATTGAAGCTGATGGAACTTTACTGTGTCATATTGAAGTGCTGAGAAACAGATGAAAAGTAAGAAAGAAGTAAAAAGAAGAATCCTTTGTAGCTTTATTACATGTTCTCCATATAATTGCATTATAGAACTTTCAAAGTTCAAAGAGTCAGACCTTAGCTTGGAAGAATCCATTTCCTGACCATAAAGATAGTTTCCAATCTCTGCCTAAAGTTGATACTGCTGTGACTAGATTTCTTTAAAAGAAGGTAGTTTGGGGGCAGCTAGGTGGTGCAGTGGTTAGAGCACCAGCCCTGAAGTCAGGAGGACCTGAGTTCAAATCCAGTCTCAGACACTTCCTAGCTGTGTGACCCTGGGCAAGTCACTTAACCCCAATTGCCTCAGCAAAAAGCAAAAAAAAAAAAAAAAAGGTAGTTTGGATTAGAGAACAAAAGAATGGTGGATATGTCTAGGGATTGGAGGGAGGCAAGTTAGGAGGAAGAATAGTATTAAAGTCTGGAAAATTAAAAAAGCAGGATCAGGAGAATAATCAAAGTTAATTGGTCTATACCTCTCTCTAAAACAGAGGATGTCGGAGAAGGAAACTGGTGTGATGAAGACACTGCAGGATGGGAAGACTGCATCTGAAGATGGATATTTCAGGAGGATGAGACCCTGGTGATGAAAAAAGTTCCAGGGCCAGATAGTATCTGACACCTTGCTGATAAGGCCCAAAAAGTCAGATACAGCACCAGGAAGGGAACAATTATAAGTTAATATGTCAGCAAGGCCTCTGGATAATTGCTGAAGGAAGACAAAGAAAGAGAATGAGCAGCATGGCCTTAGAAAGAGGGTGTTGTCTTCCCCCGTTAGATTATAAGTTCTTTGAGGGCAGAGGCTGGTTTTTTTCTTTTTGTTCTTGTTTATTATCTCCAGCACTTAGTACAGTGCCTAGCACATGGTAAACACTTAATAAATGTTTATTGAATTGAATTGAAGATAACTAAAATGCTTTTCAAATCTTAAATCCCTGTACAAATGCTAACTTTTAATAGTAGTTATAAATAATTATAATTATTATTTTTATTTCTAAATTTCATGCTAGCTTCTTTTTCTATAATTATAAAAACTCATAATTTCTATTCAGGTATATTTCCTGGTCTTTTTTTTTCTTATCTATTGCCAATCATTCCCAAACTTGTTTAATTTGAACACTGCTCTTTGAACTTAATACTATAACCACTTCGACTTCTCAAGATTATTTCAAATTATAATTTGATAATCCAAGTTATTAGTGACCTCTTTCAACTTGGGTCCCTTCATGAAACTTTATGAATATGTCTCATATTTTATCATCGAAACCACCGACAAAATGTAGTATTCAACCAATCCCAGACAGAATCCTGAGAAACTTCATTTAATGTATCCTTTTAGGTAGTTGTCAAAGAATAATAATGACCTATCACCATCTGAGTCTGCCATGAATCAGTTCTGAAGCCACCTGCAATTCCAAGACATATTTCCTTAGATTTCTAGTGAACGTAAACTTGAATCAATGCTCATCATATCTTAAATCTATTTGCTCCCACCAGGAAGAGAAATCCAGATTTCTGTTTCTTCTTCCAGAGATAAAGAACAATCTCATTTGAACTGATTAAAACTGGCAAGTACACATATATCCAAACAATAAGTCAGTATAATTTAGCATCGAATATTAATTTAATTTTAGCCAGAAGCCATAAAAATAAACTCAAAATTACTATTGCTGGCTGAAAAGGTTCATCATAGGCTCCTTTACTTACCCATTTTGACTTAATGGCACTAGAGTCATTGTCTTATTTTTCCCTTTGTTGCAGCTGCTATCAGACTGGGAAGGACTTTTGTCCAGGCTCCAAGAAGTCCAGACAAGGTCTCCAGAGGCTTTCTATTTTTCCTGCAGTTCCTTTTACTGACATTAATGATGAAGCTGCTTTGTCTGTGGCTCTGCCATGGTTTGTAATGCCTTAGTGACACGGCAGCTCCAGATGCATTAGATCAGCAGCTGATGCCAGCACGTGCATGTCTAACACATACTTGAGATAGGTGACACTTCTTAATTTTCAACCCATTCTGCACAATGGGGATTTGGCACAATACACAGTTTGGGATTTTTTTTTCCTATAGATTAAGATTTTTTCCAAAATGCATGGTTTAAAAATGTTATTTGCAGTGTTTATCATGCAAGTGAGGGCAGTACATGTCTGAAAGAAAATGCATCCCAGAGTTCTTGTTTAGAAATGGTAATTAATTTTACAGTCAACAGTGGTATGACACACTGTCTCTTATTAGACGTCCACTGTGGCTTCCTGCCAGTCCTTTGTAAGAATGTTAATTGATGTCCAGAATTAACCACCCTCTTTTCTATGTTTTAAAACAAAAAGATTTTTCTAGTTAAAAAGACTCACCAACACCCTTTTAAAATGCTATATATTTTATTTTTATAATACCAGTAGACAATGAATTTGTGCTTTTAAAAAATTCTTCCATTATAACATGAATTTTAGCATCCATTTCCTTCCTCCCTAAATCTTTCCTCTGACACTTACTACCTGTGTGAACTTGGTCAAGTCAATTAATCACTGTAGGTTTCTGTCTTCTTATTTGTAAAATGAGGGGTTTGGCCCAAAGGGCCGTAGTGCTCCCTTCCAATCCTAAATCAATGATCATTTAAAAACTACAGTTCCTAAGTTAACCCATTCTTATTTCCTCTGATTCAGACATTTTAAACACCTCTCGATCCTGATTGAGAATGATATCTTCATTTTCAAAAGATCTTTATTAGGAAGCCCAATAATAGGTATTTAATAGCAAAATACAGAATACATACATGTGAAAATATATGAATACATGAGGAAATGCCTATAGCCTTAAAGTTCCCTCTTTTAAAAATTTTTCTTTATGTTATATGTTGTTCTTTTTAAATTATATTTCTCTTTCTGATTAATATTAGCAGTAGTAATGATATATATTGTTAATGTTTGGTGATAATAATTATAAGGATGATAAAACAATAATAACTTTTGCATGTAGTATTACATTTGATCTTCACTACCACACTGTAAGGTAAATTCAAAAATGTGCTCCAAAAATACATTGATATTCCTTGCAGGCAGGGTCTTTTGTTCAAATTTATAGGTCCATTCTTCATTTTATTGGCTCATACTTTCAGCCAATCAGGAAAGACCCATGATGTCAGAGTAGATTTGTTGTGTTGATTAGTCCTTATTACTATATAATCAGTTAGTTAAATAATTGGACCTCTCCCTTTCTTTCCATCAAAAATAAGAAATGTCCCCATCATCTTCATAATTAGAATAACTTTATAAGACACACAGATCCCCTAAAAATTGTAGCCAATACAATTTTACTTGTTCACTCCTTAATTATTATGATAGTATAGCTAAAATAAAATTATAAGTATGATAATAATTCATGTTTGTTTCCTCTTTGCTCTCACTAACTTTCTAAATATCTCTTTCTTGGTGTCAGAGTTTAGGTTTAAGTCAAACTCAAGAGCTGTGTCATATTGGGAAAGTTGCTTAAACTCACTAAATCTCCCTCACTTCACCTCTAAACTGGGAATGAGAAATGAAAATGTAATGGAAAAAAAAAAAAAAACAATGTGTAACATCTCTCTGTAGACCACTGAAGATCAGGAGTTACAACTGTATGAGGCATTAGCCAGATCATATTACAAAAAGTACAAACAAAAGAAAAATAACCCACCCAGTAAGCAGATCAATTCTCATAGAACCATCAGTAATTGATCAGGGAGGCTGAGAAAGACACCAGACTATTTTTTTTGTTTGTTTGTTTGTTTTTTATTAAAGCTTTTTATTTGCAAAACATATGAGTGACCTTTCAACATTGACCCTTGCAAAAAAAAACTTTTTTTTCCCAAGCTTTTCCTTTCCCTCCCCCCGCCCCCCACCCCTAGATGACAGGTAATCCAATACATGCTAGATAGGATAAATTATGTGACAAATACAATACATGTATACATATCTATACAGTTATCTTACTGCACAAGAAACATCAGATCTAGAAAGAGAAGAAGAAAAAAAAAAAACAACCTAAGAAGGAAAACAGAATGCATGGAAATATTCACAGAAAGCGTTAAAATGCTGTGTTGTGGTTCACTCTCAGTTCCCACAGGCCTCTCTCTGGATGTATATGACTATCTTCATCGCAGCACAACTGGTTTGAATCACATCATTGTTGAAGAGAACCATGTCCATCAAAATTGATCATCATATAGTCTTGTTGCTGTGTATAATGTTCTCCTGGTTCTGCTGATTTCACTCAGCATCAGTTCATGCAAGTCTCTCCAATCCTCTCTGAAATCCTCCTGTTGGTAATTTCTTACAGAACAATAATATTCCATAACATTCATATACCATAATTTATTCAGCCATTCTCCAATTGATGGGCATCTTTTCAATTTCCAGTTTCTTGCCACTACAAAAAGGGCTGCCACAAACATTTTTGCACATGTGGGTCCCTTTCCCTCCTTAAAAATCTCTTTGGGATATAGGCCCAGTAGGAACACTGCTGGGTCAAAGGGTATGCCCTGTTTGATAACTCTTTGAGCATAGCTCCAAATTGCTCTCCAGAATGGTTGGATCCGTTCACAGTTCCACCAACAATATATCAGTGTCCCAGTTTTCCCACATCCCCTCCAACAGCTATCATTATCATTTCCTGTCATTTTAGCCAATCTGACAGGTGTGTAGTGGTATCTCAGAGTTGTCTTAATTTGCATTTCTCTGATCAATAGTGACTTGGAGCACCTTTTCATGACACCAGACTATTTGGAAAAAGGATGGGAATGTTGAACATAGAACCATCAGTTAAAGATCTGCATTGGTTCTATAGTAAGTAATGACAGATTTGAATACAATGCATATAGAATATTGGAGTGATAATAAACCACTTTTCTCATAATGTTATAATGAGTAAAACAGATTATATATATATATGTATATATATGTAAATATATATATAAAACTCTACATAGATGGAGAGGCAATATGGTATAGGGAATCAAATGTCAGCCTTAAGTCAGAAAGACCTGTGTGCTAATGTTGCCTCTAACATGTACTAGCTATGGGATTACAACCAAGACCCATTCCGGACAGAGTTTCTATAATAGAAGCTCCCCATAATTATGAAATTATAATTACAAGTCTAGACCATTCCAAAATGAAAAATATACATATATGTTATCATTTATCACTCTGTACATAGTAGACATTTAATAAATATATATTTATTTATTGAACTGAACTGAATTTTATCATACTTGAGAACTCATGACTTTCCTACAACATAATTTTTGAGCTATGAATAGCTGTCTACTTAGAGTTTCCCTGAAAACATTAGAATTTGGCTAGATTTCTATAACAACAGAAAAAGAGTCCTCAGCTCTGTGCAAGCACTCATGCTAACAAAACATCAAATATAGATAGATTTTTCTCATCCAATAGAAAATTCAAAGTACTTCTACATGAGTACATAAAAAGCCAAACCAAGTCCCTTCCCCTCTCTAATTGGTCTCTGCCTCTAGGGATCTTTATTGCATTCCAACCCTAAGAGTATGCTCTCTTTAACAACAGGAAGGCATTTAGGGTCATTTGAGTCAAATGGTCCATGTTGTGGTGAGTTCTACTTTCCTTGCAGACTTATACCATCCCTCCAAATCATAGCTCAACTTTGAGGTTATGCTCATCCCTGAGTGACAAAGAATTCTATTTCACAGAAGAGAAAGATAGGAGACAGTGGCAATCAGAAGATCTGTATTTGAATCACAATGTTAACACTTTGCTACCTAAGAAACTTTGGAAATTAACTTTACGTTGCATTTTAAGGCAGCACGATAAGCATAAAAAGAGCATGAACTTTGGAGTCAGCAAGCCTCTGTCCTACCTATGTAACCTTCAGGTAGTATCTAAACTAAATTTGTTTTCTCATTTATAAAATGATTGGCTTAGGCCATTAGCACTTAAAGTTTATTTCAGGTATAAATCTATCATCCCAAGAACTATAAAATGAATAATTTGGACTAAGATTAAAAAGTCCCTTTCAGTTTTACCTCAATAATGCTATAATGATTAAATACCCTTCTTGGACTTGTTGCTCCTTGGTTCTACCTCCTGAAGCTCCTCATTTCAACCAAGTGTTTTTGGGGTTCAAGCACTCTTTCTCCTCATCTTGCATACCAACTGTTTTCATATTGGCTGTGGAACAACTCACCCATTGCTTCTATGTCATGCCATTTCTGGCTCCTTGGAGGAACTGACCTTTTAGAGATAGCCTTCCAATGACCTGAGTCTACTTCTCCATGTGCGCTTTATCTCCTCTGTCCTACTTTTTTTCTCTTTAGTATTTTATCCTTTTAAAAAAAGCTAAGGTCAAGGGTATTGATTAAGTGTATTAACTATTCAGGAATTTCATTTTCCATATGATTTTAACAGGGCAACTAGTATTTATGATAAAGTGGACTCATACCTCATCAAAGTGTTGGTCTAGTAGAGGGAATTCATACTTTGCTGAAGAGGTAATATAGAGTCTCCTGTCTGGAGTCCCATGTTTTTTTGACAATGATCACACAACCAGTAAGTATTTGAGGCTGAATTTGAACTCAGAAAGATGGGTCTTCTTGACTCCAGATTTTTTATTGTCTCCACTGTGCCTCCCAGTTGCTCCTCGTTGACATTGAGTAAATATTTAATAAATGCTTGTCCATTCCATTTATTTTTTAAAGATGATGAACCTCAATTTCCTTTATCTATTAAATGGGAAGCATAATTCTTGCACTACTTATTCATTGAGTCTTAATTAAGTGAGATAATGTGTGCAAAAGCAATTATCATTGCTGGTATCATGGTTATATTGAATATTACTATTAAAATTAGTATTATATGAATTCTGCTAATATTAATTATAATATTTGAATGCCCACAATTTGTATATGATAAAAGAAATTGAGCAAAAGTCAGAAGGGAGCAATAAGACTAAAAGTAATTGGCTATATATGTATATATATGTACATGCAAATTTTCATATGCATATATTTTGTCATATTCATACAAATACCAAATCTTCAATTCTAATTAATCCCATTTTCTCTTTCATTTGCAATTTATTGCACGAAGCCTTTTTCACTCAATATTTGTTTTGTGAGACAATTTTTTTTGTGAGACAATCACAAATTTCATACAAGTAATAAAAATGCTATAATTTATAGTAATACAATGCCAGGAGTATTCTAGAGCCAGCTCAAATCTGCTCATGAAAACCAACTGAACTTTAAATTGCCAACATTCATGCATAAGAAATCAACAAACAATACAAATCATACTTTAATTTTTTTGTTTGTTTGTTTATTGTCTGGACTCAAGAAAGAAATGGAGGGAATTTTTATAATGAAGATTAAATTTAAAAGTGTGTCCTGACTGCAGTTTTGTGAGCTAATTGTTAAACATTTATCATTACACTAATGTCCTATTCTGTCAGAGATATTTTTTAAGATAATTTACTTGAGATACACTTAAGGTTTTTTTTTCATTGCTCATTTTCTATCACTTTCTTTTTCCTGAGACTCCTGAACACGATGAAAATAGTTACATAAGTTCATCCTTGCGGTCAGACTCTAGGAATTTTATAACTTACAGAGAAAAGAAAGAAGGAAGGACTAAAGTGCCTCAAACCATCAAAGAAGGGAATTCTAAACATATTTCCTGATAATGAGACTGTGAGGATCAGGATGGGCATCATGGAAGCACCATTAATCATTGTCTGAAGGTTGTGTTAACCACCGCTTAACCTTATTCAGCATGTCCTTGATGCTATTACTCTAATCTTGTGGTAGGAACATTTATTTCACTTAGGTTGGGATATTTCCATTTAAGGAATCAAGAAGACCATCTGAAGGATTTGGTTGAAAGAGAAGACTAAGGAACTAAATGACTTAACCAATATGGAGCTGTTATTCAGAGGGCTGTAGAATTCACATTGCCCATTTTGTTCATTGCTTCCCTGGCAATTGTGGAATAAAGCAGCATCTTTTTAAAATCACATCCTTTTTAGTCTTTCATCATAAATAAAGCTATTAATTGCATTTTATGATCCATGAATACTTCATTATGGTCAAATTCTAAGCATGCATCCTGGCAGTCACCTGAGCTGTTTGATCTATGATTATTGTATTGGTCAGCAAGATTGAATTGCAACTATTTTGTGGTTCAAATTAGGGAAAGGAAGGATAGAAGGAAGCATGCATTTATAAAGTGCCTGCTATTAAGTATGTCAAGCACTGCATGCTCTAACTTTATGAAATATTACTTTATCATAATAATAACACTGAAAGGTTAGTGTTATTATTATCACCATTTTATAATTAAGGAAACTGAGACAGAAAAAACTTAAGTCCATGTAGAGAAAAGGGTGTGGCAGCAAAGGGAGCAATCATTTATCAAGCTATAGCTATGTACCAGAAACTATCCTAAGGACATTACAAATATTATCTTATAGGACTCTCATAACAATCCTGAGAAGTAGGTGCTATTATTATACCCATTTTACAGTTGGGGAAATTAAGATATATACATTAAGTGATTTGTCCAGGATCACATGGCAAGTAATTTTCTGAGACTAGATTTGAATTTAGACCTTTCTGACTCAAGATTCAGAGATTTAACCAGCATGCAAAGAGATCTTCAAATATAAATACTTTTACATACAAATGGGGAGCTCTATCAATTCAATAAGGGGGAAGACCCTAACATTTCCTTAGAATTAGTTCAATGAAATCTTAAGGAACTACACAGGAAGAATTAAAAAAAATTAAAAACTAACATCCCTGGGCTCTTTCTAATAGTTTTTTTTTTTTTTAAGCTGGATCATCAGCTTAAGGAAAATAAAAATAAGTTGGTTTTGTATACTCAGCAATTAGAGGCAGTTATGCATGATCTTTTAAATTTTAAGGATCACATCTTGAGGGTAGAGCTACATCTTATGGACTTGATAGCAGCACAGGTAATAGGAGCAGTGCTGATAATAGCTAGAACAGGCTGCAGGCAAGAAGCATGATTTCTTGAACTCTGACCTAGAATCCCATAAGAGAAGGCATGGAATCGTGCTAAAATCAAGGAAATAAGGGAAATAATGGGAGCAGGAATAGGATAAAGAGTGGGAATCAATAGTACTAAGACAGCTTCAGATTTACCTACTGATCTCCTATGCTGATCTCCAGAGGCAGAATGACTTTTACACACAAAAGCTTGGTTGTTCTTTTGTGGTACTTTGCTCTTTGCGAGCCCATTTGAGGTTTTCTTGGCAAAGATACTGGAATGGTTTGCCATTTACTTCTCTGGTTCATTTTATCAATGAAAAAAATGCAGCAAATAGAGTTATACATCTCTTTGAACTCAAGAAGTTGAATTTTCTTGACTCCCTCCTCAGCACTCTATCCATTGTACCAACTAATTCTTTAAAAGCTTGGTAGATGATGGGAAAAATTTAAATACTCTATAAGTCATTAGGACAATGGTTAGGGTGAGTGTTATCTAATAGGTAATTGGGGTGGGGGACAGAGTAGATATTAAGCATTTTTTCCCTGCAGAGTTCTATTACCTTGACAAACTAATAGAATATTTATGTTGGCAAAGCAAGTTAAAACAGTGAGAGCCATAGATGAAGAGTGTTCTTTGTGCCTTTTTAGGTTAAGATGGAATATTCTGTATACCTGATTCCATATAGATAAATTCCTTCTTAAATGTGTTCTTCATTGTGTGTTAGCAGGAAAAAAAGTGAAGTTTCTAAAAGAGTTGCTGCTATTCTAACGCTCTCATCCCCACCTCCTATGATCACACTTTAAATACAATTAGATTCTGCCTTTTGGGTGAAGACTGAAATGACTATGGGTTTCTAGCACCACACTGATGTGTAGGCCCAGAGAGATCCATTTATGAAATTTGAACAGGAGATTGGGACAGCCTTGATGGTTTTCTTGGCAAATCTGTCTGCCTATATAAATATCATTTATGGGTTTCTAGTATACAGATCGTTCTGGAGGGGAAAATGAGGCAGGTGACTTTTCACTTCCCTCCCTCATGGAAATTCAACTCACTTGCATATCACGGCATCCTCTCCCTAATGCCATGGTCCTTTTCAAGAAGGAAAGACAAACAATAGCAACAAGTAGAGGTACTATGCACACTGTTATAGGTGGGCACACATACTATGATATATAATACCATGTCACCTTCTTATCAATAAAATCCAATGGCTTATTTTTTACTTCTTGAATCAAATTTTGGTTTTAAAGCCCCTGAAACCTGGCATTTAAAACCTTTCCAGTCTGCTTATATTCTGACTGTCCAGGCTCTCTACCATTTAAAGATACCTGCCTTCTTTCCTTCCTGCCTTGGAAGTGACACTTCCCGATGTCTCAGCACTAGCTCTCCTGCATGCCTAGCATGAAATCTCTCCTTGTCTCTGCTTTGTTGTTTCACTGACTTCTTTTCTTCTAGACTCAACTTAGATCCCATTTTCTATTTCCAAAACTTTCCTACTCATATGCTAGCAGCTTTCCTCTAGGATGACATTTATATCTGTAGAGATAATGATCAATATATACACAGACACAGACATGGATCCACATTCAGAGATAGAGATAGATTAGACTATATCTAAAGAAAAATAGTTACTATAAAACAGTGGAATACATTATATATACATGTATTTATAAGAAAATATGCATGTTATACAGATAAAATATTTATATATACCTGCATGCATTATACAAAATATACACATATAATATATATATACGCATATAGACATAACATCATAAATATTGAGATAAATGCGTATAGATATTTCTCATATATAGGTGTATAGATATATATGTGTATGTGTGTATCTCCCTCTGTGTGTCTATACATATAGAGAAGCTAAGTAGAGCATTGCATAGAGCACTATATCTGGAGAACCTGAGTTCAAATCCAATATCCAACACTTACTAACTATATGACCCTAGGAAAGTTAGTTAACTCTATTTGCCTCAGTTTCCTCCTCTGTAAAATGAACTGGAGAAGAAAATGACAAAACAGTCTAGTATTTTTTCCAAGATACTCTAAAAAAAGATATCCAAGAGTCAGACATATCTGAAATGACTGACAATCACTTTTAAAGAATCATAAAAATGCCAAATGGATGGTACATATGAAGTATCTTGATATGACTTCAGATATTGTTATTGGATGCTTGTGAAGCTTATGAACTCTTACTTACAGATATCCTTGAGCCATGGTGAGAATATTTATGGGTCAGTGGTATCTATTGCTATGACCTTGATGTGTCTGGTACTATTCCTCCTCCTCCTCATCATTCCTTGTCACTGAGACTCACTGTGAATTGCCCTTCTAGTTCCCCACCCCATGGAGCATATTCTTAAAGAAGATATTTTTGCATTGTTTATTGTTTTTATTGTTTTCATTGCCATTCCTCCAGAACTGCTTATCCTAGACCTCCTCCTGAAGTCAATATCATTTAGCAAAGGTTTTAAGGCCATTTAAGTCCCCTCCAGGATTTCAGGGACATTGTCACCAATAATGTAACATAGTAGGCTGAGATAATTTTTTTTTTAAGGTAGTAAGGAGGATATCCTTGACATTTGGTTGTCCAGAGGACTAGGGGCATATAAAGCTTAACCTATAGAGAACTGGTGTTTCTGAAACCTGACAGAGTTCTCACTGCACTTTTGTTTGTTTGTTTAGGCAATTGGAGTTAAATGACTTGCCTAGGGTCACACAATTAGCAAGTATTAAGTATCTGAGGCAGCATCTGAACTCAGGTTCTCCTGTTGCTAGGGCCCATGCTCTATCCATTGCACCGCCTACCTGCCCTGTTACTACACTTTTTGAAGCACTTCTTTTTTCTGTTTATGCCCTGGTCAATGCAGAGATGGTCGGGATCAATATCTATTTTTAATCATCATATTCTTTGAGTCTCTTATTAGAGCAAAATTAGCCAGTTTTATTGTATTTTATGATTTATGAGAATTTCAATGCACACTAACCCCACGCCTAAATCACTAGATTGGCCTATAGTAGGTCTTACTCAAAACAAACCCAAATTTAGATGTTTAATCAATATTTCAAGAAAAGGAAGTATATCAGGAACAAGGTTTGGCAGTCTTTAATTGGAACATGAGATCACATTTTGATTATGAAAATATAGTTATCTCAAATTTGGGGAATAATACTCCTATGGAATTGTGATTTAAAGGATATAGATATTTCTTGCAATGGTACAGATGGAAATCTATCTACACCTATTAATCCTATTCATATTTTCCTTTGAATTCATAATTGATAGTAAGACCAATAGTAGGAGAATTCACTGAGTCCTTCTGACAGGAAGCAATTCATCCAGGAAACCACAGAGGGAAAGAGAGTGGGAGACCTATTATATATTTGTTGTGCCACTACAGGAAACATGAAACTTAAAATCAAACTCATTACCAGGGAATGGAAGCTGGGGAGCACAGGTTCATTAGAAAGTATAGCTATATAAATAACAAAACCATAAACAGAATGTTTTGCCTTAGAGACTAATATATTTCAAAATTATTATCCACTTAAAATATTTTACCTAAAAGAATTCACAATTAGCTTTCAGTATTTAAACAGCACATTAAAATGGAATGTTTATAAATATCTGAAATAAAGGGGACTTCATTTCAATAGAAACAGTTTCTAAAACTCCCACATACCATAGACTCCTGAGTATAATGCATATTGCATGGTTTACTACATAGGTGTTGAGTTTTTTTCTTTTTTATCTGAGCTGACAAAAGGGTTTTGATAATAGCTAATATAAATACATAAAATGTCATATTTAGAAGGTAGTATTCAAACATTTGTCTTTTGGAGAGTATTTCTAAACTTAACTTTTATTAACTCAGGGAATCAGAGAGAAATATGGTGATGCTAGTGAACCTTTGAAAATCTTTTATTTTTATCACTTTTAATGCATGTTTAATATTTAACATTCATCTTATTATAGACAGAAATTGTGAAATGCTTGTGCTGTTCCCAAACAGTTTTCGAGTTCAATGCACAGTCACAATTCTGAGGGGAGATTTCACACATTTATGGAAAATAAGGCATTTTTGCAGTAAAGTTGCAAAGTGTGAAAGAATACTTGTTTTATCTCCTTTACTTATCATGTTTATGAGTTATTTTGCCTGGAAGTAAATTGACAAGTTGTCAATGAACAATAGGCATTGCTTCAGCGAGGCTTTTCACAGGTTCAGATGCCTTTGGGCAAAAGGCTAAATCTGTAGTTTGCAATCTAGCATATGGAGGCCTGGAAAAAGTGGCAACGGGGTGAGAGACATTTACTGCACAATGCATGCGGCGGCTGATCTCTAACCAATCGGCTTGGTCCAGTGTCCATTATGGATTCATGTACTGTATCCATCGGCTACCCTGGCAGCCAGAGAGGAGGATTGCTGCCTCCATACAATAGCTCATCTTTATTTTATTACCAGGGCACTGTGATATATTTTGTCACTTTGAGCCCTATTTTTCCCTCTAAACAATTGCTATTAATACTCATCGTTAATAATACAACATCACTTCTTCAAATTAGATGACTGTCAGGAACTTTCCCCTGATATGAGTAAGAAAATTATCTCAGATTTCCTTTTGTAAAACAGTTTGACAGTGTACAGCTTCGACTGTTCACATTCTGATTACCCTCCTTTTATAGTTCATCAGTCTTTTCCGCTTGCCTCATGATTCAAGGTATTATGATGGCCCTTTTTGTGATCAATCAAATCTGCACATAGCCCACACAAGAAGTTAAATAGTATTTCAGTGCATGGCACATTTCATTCTTAATCAATACTGAATTGTCTGTACCATCGCAGCCATCTGTAGTCAAAGCAAAGAACTAATTAGTTGTGTTAGGAACACAACTTATTTTTAGTAATTAGGTATTTTTCTACTGTATGCTGACTTTAGTGGATCAGGAATCAGAAGAACCCCTGACTGACTGAAGGAGGGCACCAAACTTTTAGCTGAGGGATATGGGCTCTGCCCTCTTGTAGAAGGATGTATGCTATAGATTCTAATATATTTATAAAAGTTCCAATATGAGAGAGTCCAGGGGGAGGAGAGATAAGGGGTTGTTAAAAAGTCATTAAGCATCATGGAGTATGGACTCCTTTGCAGTTTATAAGAAGAAATGTATAATATAAAGAATGGTAGATATGATTATGGGTCTTCTTTGAGGTCCTTCACCTTTGAAAGCTGCTTTTCCCTTGATATTCCAACAAGAAAAAAATATTTCTCTCCCCTCTACCCATCCCAGTGGCAATGGTTGCTCTAAGTAAACAGAAGCAAGTTCATGTGCTTGCGTAGGTGAAGAATACATTAGATTCTTGCTTCTGCCTTTCCATTGCACTCTGAGTACAAATAAGAGCAGAAATACTAAGAAACAAATATTTTCAAACTTGGAGGTTAGCTAAAGGGTTGCAATTTGCTCATCAGTGGATCAGAGAAAAGAAAGCATCATTAACAATGCAATGTTTCTTAGAGAAGATAATCATTATCAGAAGGATTCTGTTGCAAAGAACTAAGTACAAGAGATTTCCTGACTGTTCAGAAAATCTGAACCCTGTCAGTTGCTTGAGAAAGTGCAGGTCTAAGAGGAATGCCAAATTTCAGCACTCCCATTAAGTGTTTAAATTTTTGGAAGAAGCATAATAAGTCTAATGAGCTACTTTAGATGTTTTGTATTTTCAACATTTCTTCATGCACAAATGTCTTTTTACATCTTAAGTATTTTCTGTACAAGACCTGAAAAATAGCTATTGTATAGGTAATAACCAACACATACAATGAGTACTATTTCTGGGCAGATCTTGGATATAAACCATGCATAGGCTTTGCTTAGTCATTTTCCCAGAATTTTACTCTGGGATGAATGTAGATTAAAATAGAGAGAAAGAGAACTCATGACTCTTTCCCATATTTTTGTGTCAGATTACCTTTAAGATGTGACCAGCCTCAAAGTACTACATAAAACAATATTCTGTATTATCCAGGCTGTGTTCCAATGACAATTATTATTGTCATTGGAGAATAACTTAGTGATGTTCAAATAGACTGATCCCCCAAATCTTACCACCAGCTGATGAATCAACATATTCACTAACATCTACTAATGAAGATCATGGAAAGGTCACTAATAGGGAATTGTACCCGGAATAACCTCCTTTCCTTTCCTAACATAGATCCTTTCCCTTACTGCTAAATGTTAACCCACATTATGAAGGCACCCCATTCTGACTCGAGTTGACTCCTACTCCAGTATTTCCAGTTACCTCTACATCTGAATGCATGCTGGCATTGAGCATTTCTATGCTTCCGTCCTTGTGATTTCTGCATTCTTTCTTTCACTATAGTTTACTGTCCAACAGAAGCTTCTTCAGAGAATAGAGCATGTCCCTTCCTTTATCATAGAAAAGTCTGCATATAGAACTCTGAATATGATTACAGAGTAAATGATACTAACATCCTATTACATAACCAAACAGAAATGAACAACAACCCAGTTTTAATTTGGGGCCCAGATATGTGCTTTCGCTGGTGTGTCTGATTCCCTCTGCTCCAAGAGGTGAAGTCTACAATAGTCACACAGCCAGAAGGTACCAGAAAAAGCCTATCTTCCTGACTGTAAGGTTGTTTTTCTATTTGCTACTTCTCATAACAGATTTCCTACAGTAGGAACCTGGGTGGGATAAAACATATACACATCACTTTACCTTCATTGAAAGCCTGTTAAACTTAGGAAAAATCAGCAAATTATACTATGTCTGGCTGAGAAAATGTTGGCCTTTTATCTTATTTTTACATGGAGCTGTTCTACTTTGGAACTTCAAGCTACCAAATGGGCCAACCTTCCTGCTTAGGGAATATTTATGCAGCTATGTATTTGGGGAGCAGTGCAGTGAGCAATTAACATAAGAAATAATACCAGGAGCACTCAGAGTGAAGATAAATGATGGATGAAAGGACACTGAATTAGACTGGTTACCACATTTAATTAAGAAACAACTGTGCTGTTTGCTGGATGTCACTATCTTACATCTGCCAAAAAAGGGTAAGTATCTTCTTTTAGGTGTTATTATCCTAGACAACGAGAGCACAGCTAAAGCAAGAGAGGATGCAGATTATAAAATGCATACCATTATGTAATGCTCTCACCAGACCTGAGGAAAATAATGAATACATTATGTTTTAATGTCTTACAAACTGTTAAATTATTAATGATCAGGCAGACTATTTGTGCTACCTCATTGGAATCTTTTTCAGACTTTAATTAAATATCTTTATACAATGATAAAATACTCATTATAGCTCCATGCTTAGCCTATGAGGCTTAATGGAAAGAATAACCAAAGAGATCTGAACTACACTCCATTTTTTAAAATGATTATAATGGATCTAAAGTCAACCAAATAATGTCAGACGTGGGGGGAATGGGAGAAGCTAGAGACAGCTTGATGGGAGGATGGAGTCTTCAAAGAGAGGAGGGAGTACATGTCACTTATTCCTTCCCTACCAATTAGGAAGTCTTCTGAGAGGTCATACACAAAAGCACTTCTAAATTAAAACTGAAAGTGCTTCAGGAAGTCTTGCTACCTTCTAGTCACTGTTGAGTCTATTTTTCAGTGTCTAAGAGACCAAGATGCTATTAATAAAGAAAGATATTGTCATATTTTCTGATCTTGCTTCAAAAACATGGGTTAGCCTACTCAGGAAAAGTAAAAATAAACCATAAGCAGATTTTTAGACAATTCATTGGAAATATCATTATTTTATGCCTCTCCAGAATCAAAACACACTTAATAAACTCTAAATCTTGTCTCTTGCTGCCATTATCAATTCACTGTGAAATGACAAAATGCTGACATTCATGGCATGCTTATCAAATTTTCAGATGACTCAAAGCTGAGAAAAATAGCTGGCACATAGAATTTTTGAAAAACTCAATAGACCACACCATTGAACCAAATGTAACAAAAGTAAATTTAAAAAGATATAAATGTAAAATCTTACACTTGGGTTCAAAAAATCAATTTCTTATAAAGAAAGGATGAGCAAAATTTTCTCAGTTTATCTGAAAAAAAGTTCTCAAGGTTTTAGTAGATAACAAGGTCAACAAGAGTCAACAATGTGACAACAAAGAAAACTAATAAAGTTTTAGACAACATTTAACTGCATATGTCCATATATATCCAAGGGATATATAACTTGTCTATATCTTCCCTATGCAGCTTTTTGAGTGTTCTCTCCTCAATTAGATGGAATTCCTTTAAAACAGAGAACTATATTTTCCCTTTCTTTTTTGATCACTAACTTGTTTATGGTATTAGTTGAGTAATGGAATCTCTGGGACAAAAGGTGTAATAGACATGTTTTATCACTTTATTTGCATAATTCCAAATCATTTCCTAAATTGGTAGCACCAATTCACAGTTCCACCAATAAATAACCAGTGCACCTAATCACCCTATGACTGTCTATTCCCAACTTTTGACTGTTTTGTCAACTTTAGGTGTGAGATGAAGCATTAAGATTGTTATAATTTCTCTTTCTTGTTTTTAGTGATTTGGAGTATTCTTTCAAATGGTTGTTACTACTGAACCAGACAATTCTTTATACTTCTTGCAATTTTCCCCATTTTCTATATTGTTGATTTGATATATCTGTCCTATTCATTTTAACTGGATTGGCTGAGGTTTAACATTTTCAGTAATATTTTCAAAGAAAAAGCTTTTTATTTCATTTATCATTTCTCTGGATTACTTTTAATTGTCAATTTATTTCTCCTATTAACATTTGATATCTTTTTGTGTGCTTTTATTATACTTTTTATTTATTGAATTTTAAATTCTTAAAATGCATATTATGTTAATTAATTCTCTTTTTTGATTTTATTGAAATATCTCTGTAGGAATATGACTTTTCATTTGATGACTGTTTTGGCTGCATCTCAGAAGTTTTGGTATATTATTTAATCCTTAGAATTTTACATACTTCATAATTGTTTTATGATTTATCCTTTAACCAACTCATCATTTACAAATTCACCTTATTTTGATGAAGAACTTCAATCCTTATTTTGGTTTGTGTTTTTTGATTGTATTCTATTAACTGACTACATTTTTTATTACATTATGTTATGTAATGAATGTGTTTACCATTCTATCTTTTGATATTTGTTTGCAAAAATTGTGTGCCCTTATACCTGGTCTATTTTTTTAAGTTCCATGTAGCATTCAGAAATACACAGTTTTATTTTTTTAAAGGTCACAAGTCTTTTAACCCTGAGCTCTCCAACAATTTAATTTTGTTTGTCCCCTTTTAATTATATTTTTGTTAGGTTTATACAAAATGGAGAGGACACTGAAATCTCCTGCCACTATTATATAGTTATCTTTATCTTCTTATGGTTCAGTAATATTTTCATTTGTATATTTGTATGCTAAGTTACTTGAAGCATATAAGTTGAAAAATGATATTGGTTTGTTGTCTATAGAGTCTTTTAGCAACATGTAGTTCCTTTATCCTTTTTCTATTTTTTTAAATGTTTGTTTCTTATCACATAATTATAAATCCTGCTTTATTTTTATTTGATGTATACTAAATTTTGTCTAGCCCCTTATTTTAATTCTGTATATGTCCTTTTAAAAAAAGTGTGTTTCTTGCAAGCAACATTTTGAAAGATCTGGTTTTCTTAGTTGATCTTCCACTCTTTTTACTGTATTAGGTAGTGAGGATCTATTCACATTTAAGATTATTAGAGTTAGGTTTCCATTTTCTTTCATTTTTTTCTATTATTGTGTTTTTCCCCCTCTTCCTTTTTTTAAGACAATGTTTTTTTTTTATCTCTTCAATATTTTAACTTAACCTTCTTTAAGGCAACCCAGTTCATATTGGTTCTCTTACCCAAAAATCACTCCTCCTCCTATTTTATACCATTCTATAATTTGGAGTTTTACCAAGCTTTTTTTTCTTTCTTTATATCTACTTACTTAATGCTTTCCCTCTTTTTCTTTTCAGTTAAGTAGTCAAGTAAAATCTTTCTCCTTTTCCTCCCTTTCAACTTGTTTTGTTCGATTCTAATTTAATTTTGAACTTTTTATCCAAAAAAATGACTTTTTTCTTTTATTCACTTCATTGTTTACCTTTCTTTTCACTGTACTCTGTAATCTCTAATTTATGGTCATTAATATTACTTTAGTCTCTATATTCCTCATAGAATCTAAATTTCTAAGACATTTGTTGAATTTCTTCTAAACAGTGTCCAGACTATTGCCTTGCAGATAATGTATCCAGGCTCCCTGAATCCTTTTTTATGCTGTCTCATTTTCAGAAAGAACAATTTCTACAAATCTGAAAGAGGCAATTACACTAATGTAGTGTCTGATTGTGTTTTTGAGAGTATCCTCAGCACTTGGGGGATTGGGGAATAGCCTTCTCTGCTGTTAGTTCATCAGATTGTTTTTTTATTAGAGTTCTTGGTATCCAAATACCATGGAAGCCACTGAAATTACTTTATCTCATAAATAATTACAATTGTGAAGATATATTTAAAATCAGGGAAACTGGAGAAAAGGTGTAATACTTCATATTATTGGTTATATGACAAGGAAATTGGTATATTTAGTTTTAATGTAAGGAAAGATTTCCTCAAAATTAGAAATATCCAAAAGTTGGATGTAATACCCTAAATTTAGTGGAAGCTTCCTCATTTTAAGTCTTTAAGAAAAGACTGAATTTCCATCCCTACTATATGTAAAAAGTATACATTTTGGGGGGTAAGAGTATCAACTAATTTTCTTTTAAAATGCTAAAATAAAATAAAATAAAATAAAATTTTATGAGAGTATGAATTATTCTGTAGTGGCTTGTAGGAATTTATTTTAAGTAAAAAATGGTAATAAGATTAAATAAGTTGTTAAAAATTCCTTTGATACAATAATTAGGAACTTTTTTGCTATAATAAATATATTGAACATCCTCTCCTCTATTTGTCGTAATTTCTAATTTAAAATGTGTAGGTATTTTGTTAGCAATGGTTGTTTTATTTATTTATTTTTTGGTGTCTTGGCTAAAATTTCCTTAATTTTTCTCTAATTCTTCCAATGATTTTATTGTTTTACTAGTTAAAGGGTAACTAAAGTATCAGATTTGTCAGAGTAAATGAAGCCAACTGCTGTAGAGCTATCAGAAAATAATCAGTCCAAATAGGTACATAATGATTGAGGGTAAACTGTGTGCACTCATTTTTATCACAATTGACAGAATACACATTTCACTAATGTCCTGGGTAAAGCAAACATGGACTTTCCTAGACCATTTAGATTAAAAACAAGAAGAGAAAGAGAGAGAGAGAGAGAGAGAGAGAGAAAGCGAGCGAGAGAGAAATTCCCTGTCTTTTACCCACCCAAGCTAAAGATAATAAAATTGAAGCATTCAAAAACATAATTTTATTGAATTTATGTTTTCTAAGTATGACTTTTCATCAAGGGTATAAATGTAAAAGACAGACAAATTCAGAAAGTGTCCCTTTATCTTTTGTTGATGATGATTTTTGCTATTGATGTTGACGATAATAGCTAGCATTTAAATGTTATTTTAAAATATATAATAATATATAAAATGTTATATTTAAATACCATTTAATGTATTTTAAAACTTAGGAATTATATACACATATATATGTGTGTGTATATATGTATACCCTTACATATACACATATGTGTGTGTATATATATATATATATATATATATATATATATATATATATATACTCTTTTGATTCTCACATCAATCCTTGTTATAGGTGCAAATATTATCTTTATTTTATAAATAAGGTAACTGATGGTACATGATTAAAGGGAACACCACTATTGTGTCTAAGAGAAGAGCATTTGAGAAGCCTAGCTATCTATCCATACCACAAAGCTGCAAAGTTAATGTGCAAAGAAAGCTGATTTCTAGGGCAAAGACTCTTGGGCTGCTTGGCTACTGTTTCTATTTCTCTGTTACGTTACAATGATCTGATAATTAATTCATCCTTATGGTGCTCCCTCTGATAATGCTAATTAGAATTCCCTTCACAACTTAGTAAATGCTATAAAGTTTTGTGGGTTTTTTTGTTATTGTTGTTCAATCATTATTAGTCTTGTCTGATTCTTCATGACACTACTTGGGGTTTTCTTGGCAGAAATACTAAAGTGTTTTGTTCTTTTCTTCTCCACTTCATTTTATAAATAAAGAAACTGAGGCAGTAAAGTTATTTGACTTGCCCAGTGTCACACAGCTATTAAGTATATGAGGCCAGATTCGAATTCAGGAAGATGGGTATTTCTGACTTCTGGCCCATCACTCTATCCATTGTGGATATATATATATATATATATATATATATATATATATATATATATATGTATATAATTCCTAACTTTTATTCTAGCCAAACAAAGAGTGTTACCTCACACTCAAGCTACTGGTGATGAGCCTTATTCTAGTCCTCAAGACTAACCAGTGCTTAAAGACTTTTTTTTAACTTGGAAGTACCTGCCAGAAAGTATGTTCTATTGGTATGATCTTCCCAAATACTTCATAGTGACTCTTTTTTCCCCCTGTATTATTCAAAATGATTTCTTAGTTTTTTGAGAAGACGAGCAAGACAAAAAAATATGGAGGTAGAAGGGACATATGTGAAAGCATAGTTTATGGAACATTTTAATATAAACATTTGAAAGACCCTTTCTTTTCTTTCTTTTTTAACAAATGTTTACAAAGACTTTCATAAATTATTGTTCCTCTCCCCCCACCCAATAACCCAAATGTAAGCCCTATGCCTTACTAGCAGCTCCCTAGAATAATATGCACACTGCAACTGCTGGTTGTGATTTTATTGCTCTGTCATATGACAATATATCTGTTGTGGCTTAACTGTTCACAAAGCTTAGTTTAAGCAATAATGCAGGGTATTAAACTATTTATTTACTGTATAGTAAAACTAATTCTTCTTAGTAGTTCTTCTAAGAGATGACAGAAAGTAAAACTCTAGGATATATGCAAGAAACAATGGGCTGCTTACAGTAATAGTTTAATCCTTCTGTGGTCAGAAAACAAAGCCCAAGCTCAAGGCTTTGTTTTTCCCATTGTGTATATTCCTAAATCTTGAGTTTTCCATAATCTACATGAAGAACAATAGGACATGAATCTTATAAGGTTTTCATAGACTGCTTATGCATTGAATTCTTGCCCTAGGGAATGATCCTGGTACAGCAAATTGAAGGTGGCAGTGCAAGAGTTTTTCAGCCTATACAACCCTATGGGAGCATCCATTCGGTTCTCCCATAGGGCTACAGGTTAGGCAATGTCGCTTGAATAAAATGATATGAAATGACTCAAAAGCATAAAATAAAATAGAAAAAGAAGATATCTCACTGTAGCTACCAATTTTTCCCTAATGTTTTGAGAATTTCAAAAACCTGAAGTGAATCAGAGCTGTCTTAGATGACTCTAATATAGCAGTAAGCTCATTTAGTATCAAGTCAACCCAATTCAACAGGTTTCCAAGTGTCATATTTTCATGGAGATTATCATTAACTGCCAGGCTGCATTTCCCCTCAAATTGGAACCCAAAGAACCCTTCATGACAGTCAAACACATCTTTCTTCACTGTTTACTTTGTTCTGTTTCAATTTTATGAAATTGAGTTTAAGTTGAAACTTGAGTTTTCACTCACCTATTGTAGCAGTCTCCTAGAAAGGTAAATAAAAAGGTATTAGAAAGGACTCTTTTGGAGTTTTTATATGCAAATGTTTCATTTACTGATGTTTTTTGCAAGAGTAGCAGCAACAAAGTAACATCCTAAATTAAATCTGCATAGAAGTGAAAACAGCATTCTCCTTAACAGGAAAAAAAGTTTTATTTTCACCTTGTAGACTACAAGACAAAGTTGAAAAACCAGGATGTTTGGCCATAGGCATCCTAATATTTGTCACTGGCCTTTTATACAAAGGTATATAAATGTCTTTTAATTATATATTTATATATGAAGGATAAAGTTTATATTTTGGGAGGGGGGTAACCAAACACATAAATGCTGTCACATGAGAGTGCCCAAATTTCATCTGCCCGAAGGCAGTTTGATGTGGTAGAAACAGTGATTTGGCTTTTAATCACAAATCTATCACCAATTGTCTTTAAGTGGGATGTTTTAGGAGCATATCATTTTACCTCTCTAAAATGTCACTTTTTCACCTACAAAATAGACAAACTGAACTATATGATTTCTAAAGTTCCTTTCCACTATGAAACCTATGAGCTTCTGATCCTCCTCACCTTTCTGTAATGGCCTAATATTTTATTCACACTTTTGGGTTATTATATTTAATGACAATAATAATAAATATGATAATACTAACATCTATATTTTAAAGTTACAAATCACTCTATTTCTTTTATCTCTTTTGATCCTCACAATAATCCTGTGAGGTAGGTACTATTATT
This sequence comes from Myrmecobius fasciatus, assembly GCA_023553655.1. Taxonomy (NCBI): domain Eukaryota; kingdom Metazoa; phylum Chordata; class Mammalia; order Dasyuromorphia; family Myrmecobiidae; genus Myrmecobius; species Myrmecobius fasciatus. Next base: position 131,898 of record JAJPUD010002542.1, read on the forward strand.
ATCTTCATTTTAAAGATGAGGAAATTAAATCTGAGAAAGGTCAAGTAATTTGCCTAGATTTACATATCTAGTATCTAGAAACTGTCTGAGGTAAAATTTGAACTCAGTTCTTCCTGTCTCCATGTCCAACAGTCTTAACGTTGTATCATCTTGCTTTCTCTCTTGCCAGAAAACCTTTGGTAAAATACAAATATTACATGGGAAAACTTTAATAATAACTTGTTGCCATGTATTTTTAATTTTTCCTTTTATCATGGCTTGATTTGTTCAATTTCCTAGTAAAAAGCAAGAAAATAAGAGATTAAGACATGAAATTTGTCAATCCATTAATGAAGAGAGCCTCAAAAAGACAAGATATGTGATAAGCCATTCATTCAAATAGCCAACAAGTATTTATTAAGTGCTTACTATGTGCTAGGCACTGTATAAAGCACTGGGGAGATCTTTTTTTAAAAGGCAATAAATGGTCCCTGCTCTCCAAGAGTGTTCACTTGGTGTGGTAAGAGAGATAGAGTTGAATTGGGTTGACACAAACAATTCTTTTTTTTTTTATTAAAGCTTTTTATTTGTATAATATTTGCATGGGTAGTTCCCCAGCATTGATCTTTACAAAGCTTTCTGTTACAAATTTTACCCCCAGTCCCCTCCCCTCCCCTAGATGGCAGGAAGTCCACTACATGTTAATAATGTTGAAATACTTGACAAGTTGTACAAGAAAATCCTATCTACAAGAAAAAAAAAAGAAAACCAGAGAAAGGAAACACAATGCAAGCAAACATCAATAGAGATCATGAAAATGTTATGTTGTGGTCCATATTTCATATCCCTCTCTCTGGGTGTATATGGTTTTTTTCAGTGAACAATTGGAACTAGTTTGAGACAATTCTTTGTTGCAGAGAGCCATGTCCATAAGAATTGATCATCATGTAATACTGTTGTTGCTGTGTATGATGATCTCCTGGTTCTGCTCGTTTCACTCAGCATCAGTTCATGCAAGTCTCTCCAGGCCTCTCTGAAATCGTCCTGCTGGTCGTTTCTTACAGAGCAATAATATTCCATAACATTCATATACCATAATTTATTCAGCCACTCTCCAATTGATGGGCATCCATTCAGTTTCCAGTTTCTAGCCACTACAAAAAGGGCTGCCACAAACATTCTTGCACATGTGTGTCCCTTTCCCTCCTCTAAGATCTCTTTGGCATATAGGCCCAATAGAAACACTGCTGGGTCAAAGGGTATGCACAGTTTGATAACTTTTTGAGCATAGCTCCAAATTACTCTACAGAATGGTTGGATCCGTTCACAGTTCCACCAACAATGTATTAGTGTCCCACTTTTCCCACATCCCCTCCAACATTCATCGTTATCTTTTCCTGTCATTTTAGCCAATCTGACAGGTGTGTAGTGGTACCTCAGAGGTGACTTAATTTGCATTTCTCTGATCAATAGAGCAACTTTTCATATGACTAGAGATGGTTTTAATTTCATCATCTGAAAATTGTCTGTTCATATCCCTTGACCACTTATCTATTGAAGAGTGGCTTGAATTCTTATATATATGAGACAATTCTCTATATATTTTAGAAATGAGGCCTTTATCAACCATTAAATGTAAAGATGATTTCCCAATTTGATGCCTCCCTCCTAATCTTGTCTACATTAGTTTTATTTGTACAGAAACTTTTTAACTTAATATAATCAAAATTATCTATCTGGTGTTCAATTAGGAGTTCCAGATCTTCTTTGGACATAAATTTTTTCCATATCCACAGGTCTGAGAGGTAAACTATATTACGTTCCTCTAACATGCTTACAAAATCACTCTTTATATCTAGATCATGAACCCATTTAGATCTTATCTTGGTATGTGGTGTTAGGTATGGGTCAAGCCCTAATTTCTTCCACACTAGTTTCTAATTTTCCCAGCAGTTTTTGCCGAATAATGAGTACTTATCCTAAAAGCTGGGGTCTTTGGGTTTATCAAACACTGCATTGTTAAGGTTATTGCCTAGATTGTCCTGATAACCTATCCTGTGCCACTGATCGACTGCTCTATTCTTTAGCCAGTACCAAACGGTTTTGATGAGAGCTGCTTTATAATATAGTTTTAGATCTGGTACAGCAAGGCCACCTTCATCTGCTTTTTTTTTCATTAATCCCCTTGAAATCCTTGACCTTTTGTTCTTCCAAATGAACTTTGCTACTATTTTTTCTGGATCTGTAAAATAATTTCTTGGGAGTTTGATTGGTATGGCACTAAATAAGTAGATTAGTTTGGGTAGTATTGTCATTTTTATTATATTCGCTCTGCCTACCCATGAGCACTTAATGTTTTTCCAATTGATTAGGTCTGATTTTATTTGTGTGGAAAGTGTTTTCTAGTTTAGTTCGTATAGTTTCTGACTTTTCCTTGGCAGATAGATTCCCAAATATTTTATCCTATCATCTGTTATTTGGAATGGAATTTCTTTTTGTATCTCTTGCTGCTGAACTTTGTTGGTAATATATAAAAATGCTGATGATTTATGTGAATTAATTTTGAATCCTGCCACTTTGCTAAAGTTGTGAATTGTTTCTAGTAGTTTTTTAGTTGAGTATCTAGGGTTCTCTAAGTATACCATTATGTCATCTGCAAAGAGTGATAATTTGGTTTCTTCATTACCTACTCTGATTCCATTTATCTCTTTTTCTTCTCTTATTGCTAAAGCTAACATTTCTAATACAATATTAAATAGTAATGGTGATAGTGGGCAGCTTTGTTTCACTCCTGATCTTATTGGGAATGGTTTTAGTTTGTTTCCATTACATATGATGCTTGCTGATGGTTTTAAATAGATGCTACTGATCATTTTAAGGAAAAGCCCATTTATTCCTATACTCTCTAGTGTTTTTTAGTAGGAAAGGGTGCTGGATTTTATCAAATGCTTTTTCTGCATATATTGAGATAATCATATGGTTTTTGTTAGTTTGGTTATTAATATAATTAATTATGCTGATAGTTTTCCTAATATTGAACCAGCCCTGCATCCCTGGTATAAATCCTACTTGGTCATAGTGTACTATCCTGGGGATGACTTTCTGTAATCTCATTGCTAATATCTTATTTAAATTTTTTGCATCAATATTCATTAGGGAAATTGGTCTATAGTTTTCTTTCTCTGTTTTCACCCTACCTGGTTTAGCTATCAGCACCATATCGGTCTCATAGAAGGAATTTGGCAGTATACCTTCTGTCCCTATTTTCTCAAATAGTTTATATAGTATTGGAATTAATTGTTCTTTGAATGTTTGGTAGAATTCACATGTAAATGTATCTGGCCCTGGAGATTTTTTCTTAGGGAGTTGGTTAATAGCTTCTTCTATTTCTTTTTCTAATATGGGGCTATTTAAATAATTTATATTCTCTTCTGTTAACCTGGTCAATCTATATTTTTGTAGATATCCCTCCATTTCATTTAGATTATCAAACTTACTGGCATAAAGTTGGGCAAAGTAACTCCTAATTATTGCTCTAATTTCCTCTTCATTGGAGGAAAGTTCTCCCTTATTATTCTTGAGACTAACAAGTTGATTTTCCTCTTTCCTTTTTCTTATCAAATTAACTAAAGGCTTAACTATTTTGTTGGTTTTTTCATAGAACCAACTCTTAGTTTTATTTATTAATTTAATAGTTTTCTTATTTTCAATTTTATTAATTTCTCCTTTTATTTTTAGAATTTCCAATTAGGTATTTAATTGAGGGTTTTTAATTTGTTTTTTTTCTAGTTTTTTCAATAATAAGCCCAATTCATTGATCTTTTCTTTCCCTATTTTATGCAAGTAAGCATCTAGATATTTAAAATTGCCCCTTATAACTGCTTTGGCCGTATCCCACAAATTTTGGTATGTTGTCTCCTTATTGTCATTCTCCTGGATGAAATTATTGATTGTGTCTATGATTTGCTCTTTCACCCATTCATTCTTCAGGATTAGATGATTTAATTTCCAATTAACTTTTGGTTTATTTTCTCCTGGCCTTATATTGCATGTGATTTTTATTTCATCATGATCTGAAAAAGATGCATTTACTATTTCTGCCTTTCTGCATTTGATTTTGAGGTTTTTATGCCCTAACACATGGTCAATTTTTGTATAGGTTCCATGGACTGCTGAGAAAAAAGTAAACTCCCTACTGTCTCCTTTCAACTTTCTCCATAGATCTATCATACCTAACTTCTCTAACAATTGGTTTATCTCCCTAGTTTCTTTCTTGTTTATTTTATGGTTTGATTTATCTAATTCTGAGAGAGCAAGGTTGAGATCCCCCACTTGTATAGTTTGGCTGTCTATTTCTTCTTGCATCTTTCTTAATTTCTCCCTTAGGAATTTGGATGCTATTGCACTTGGTGCGTATTTAATATTGATATTGCTTCATTATCTATGGTACTCTTTAATAAAATATAGTTTCCTTCCTTATCTCTTTTGATTAGATCTATCTTGGCTTTTACTTGATCTGAGATAGGGATTGCTACCCCTGCTTTTTTTTGTTCACCTGAAGCATAATATTTTCTGCTCCAGCCTTTTACCTTCATCCTATATGTGTCACTATGTTTTAGATGTGTTTCTTGTAGACAACATATTGTGGGATTCTGGTTTTTAATCCAGTCTGATATCTGCTTCCACTTTATGGGAGAGTTCATCCCATTCACATTCACAGTTAGAATAACTAATTCTTTATTTCCTGCCTTCTTATTTACCCAAGTTATGTTTTCCCCTTTCCTTTCCCCTTTCTCCCTTCCCCCCTCCTCAGTACTTTGCTTTTGATGACCCCTCCCTCAAACAATACTCCACCCTTTAGGTCCCCTCCCCCTGTTTTTACTCCTTTCCCCTGATTCTTCTATTTTCCCTTCTATTAGTTTATCCCTTTCCTTTCCTTCTTTCCCTCCCACTTCCCTCTAGCAACAGATAAGTTTCTATGTGAAATCAAGTCTGATATACACTTTTAGAGCCCAACCTGATGAGAGTAAGATTTACACAATGCTCATCTCCCTCCCCTCTTTCTCTCAATTATATTAGGTTTTCTTTGCCTCTTCAAGAGATTTTACCTTATTTTTACCTCCTTTTTTTTAGATCTTATTTTACCACTTTTCCCCTCTTTTCCCCAGTATGACAACCTTTCCCTCTCTAGTTATCTTTTTCATATTATCAAAGTAATATCTAGTTAATTATACCCTCAACCTTTAAGTATCCCCCTAGTAAAAATAAAGTTCTCAAGAGTCCTTTCCTTTTTACCTTTTTATGCATCTCGAGTTCTGTGTTTGGATGTCGAATTTCTTGTTCAGATCTGGTCTTTTCATTAGAAATAGGTGAAATTCACCAATATCATTGAATGACCATCTTCTTCCCTGGAGGATAATGCTCATTCTAGCTGGATAGGTTATTCTTGGCTGTCATCCAAGTTCCTTTGCCCTTTTGGAATATCTGGTTCCAGGCCCTTCGATCCTTCAATGTGGAGGCCGACAGATCATATGTGATTCTAATTATTGATCCTCAGTATTTGAATTGTTTCTTTCTAGCTTCTAGCAGAATCTTTTCCATGGTGCAATAGTCCTGAAATTTAGCCATGATATTCCTTGGGGTTTTAATTTTGGGGTCTCTTTCAGGAGGTGATCCGTGAATTCTTTCAATGGTGATTTTGCCTTCTGATTCTACAATCTCAGGGCAGTTTTCTCAGGATTTCCTGGAAGATAGTGTTTAGATTCTTTTTTTTCATCATGACTTTCAGGAAGTCCAATAATCCTTAAATTGTCTCTTCTAGATCTATTTTCCAAGTCAGTTGTTTTTCCTAGGGGATATTTCATATTTTCTTCTAATTTTTCATTTTTTTGTTTTTGTTTGACTGATTCTTGAAGTTTTATTGAGTCATTCACTTGCATTTGTTCAATTCTTATTTTTTAAAGTGTTGTTTTCTTCAGTTACCTTTTTAAGCTCCTTTTGTAACTAGCCAATTTGTTCATTGCACTCTTTTTCAACTTCACTAATTTTATTTTCCAATAAATTGGTGTCTTTATCATATCTCTTTTGGAGGGCTTCTTGCACTGACTTCAGTTTATTTTCTCATTTATCCTCCAGCTCTCTTTGGAGATTCTGTATGCAGTCTTCCAGAAAGGCCTTTTGAAAAGGGGACCAGTGATGGTCCTTAATAACATCCTCTGAAGTTTTGTCTAAAGGAACCTCAGGATCTGGGGTCAGCCCTTCTCTGTCTCGATAAAAGCTGTCTATGGTGAGAGCTCTCTTTTGCTTCTTCATTTTTTTTTAAACAGCGTATATCTCTTTAATGTTTGGAAAAACCTCGACTAAAGCTCCTTGCCCTGGGGCAATTTGGCGAATTAATTTAAGGTGCTGGGCCAGTGGAGGCTAGGACTAAGTCGGAATTACTCCTTAAACAAGGCAAGTCGGCCAGAACACCTACCCCCAATCCAGGCAGAGTGTCCCGAGTGCCTCAGATAAACTCCAGGTGTTTGGAGTTTGGAGTTTGGAGTTTTTGCCACAATGAGCTGAGTCCCACCCTCACTTCCGGCCTACACCATTCTTTATCCCCCTGTCCAAATTAGATAAACCTGATGTGAAGTTCTTCAGAGATATCAGCAAGTAGAATCCAAGTATTTCTGAATTCGTTGACTTGAAGATCAGTTCAGAGGCTTATTTTATTGTTGATTTGAGAGAAGATTGGAGGAGACGCAGAGAGTCACGTTTTCACTCCAGCATCTTGGCTCCGCCCCCTCCCCCCCCACACAATCAATTCTTTAGGAAAATCTCCATGACAGCTGAATAAAGACTATATTGAAATGAACTCAAGACAAGGATATGAATTAAAAGGCTACTATAACAACACACAAGATCATGAGGGCCCAAATTAGTGAAAGTGATGTACTCTCTGCTGGTGATCAAGTCTCTCACATTCATGTATATAGTGCTTGTAGGCTGAGGCAATGATTTTGCTATGGAGAATCTCAGGTGATATCAAAGTGATGCTGATGGGGTTTTAACTGGAAAGTCTCTAAAGAGAAGATCTTCATTGGAGATGTTAAAGTAGAAGCAGAACGGTTATTTGCTGAGGATATAACTGAGACACTATAGAGAACGTACTTTTTCAGGTGCAGGTTGACAGATTGGCTTCTGAAGTTCCTTCAAACTATTATAAAATGTGATTCTAGAGGCTCAGGTGACTTCAAAAGATGCAGAGGAGCAGGGAGAATGGCAGAGATAAAAGTTGGAGAAAATTTGAGTACCAGGTAAAGAGGGCCAATATATCTTCAACAACAACACTTAATTTCCTATTAATTCCATTCCCTAGAGTTAGTAAATTATTAACTATGTTGGATCTCGTGGGTATTGTTTACCTGGATTTTAGCCAAATGTTTGACAAAGTAGTTCAAAATATTCTAATGGATATGGATAGATATAGGTTATTTATCAAGATATCAGGTGTATTTGAAATGGAATAGATGACCAGATTCAGAGGGTAGCTGCTGATTGTTTAGTATTAATGTGGCAGATTTCCAGTGAAGTAACCCAGAGTTCTGTGCTTCCTTGTTCTGTATAACATTTTGTCATTGCCTTAAATAAAGGCTTAAAATGGTAGGCTCATCAAATTTTCTAAAGACACAAAGCTTGAGGGGTTGGCTAATATACAAGATGACAGAGTAAGTAACTAAAAGGATTTTGAAAGGCTAGAAGCTAATAAAATGAAAATCAGTAAGGATTAAGTTCTGCACTTAGGTAACAAAAAAAGTCACAATTTTAATATAGGGGATGTACAGGTAGATAGTAATTATTCTTTAAAAAAAACCTGGATGAGTGACAGTTAGTGAACTTCAAGGTCAATATGAGTCAAGTTTCATTTTTTAGGAAATACACACACACACACACACACACACACACACACACACACACACACACTTAATGTTATCTTGGCCTATATCAAAAGGACATAGTTTAATGCATTCTGCCATCATCAGAACTTTAGTATTTGTATACCACAATTTAAGGACACTTCAGAGTGTCCAGAAGGGAACATCAGGAACAACAGATTCCTTCAGTCCATGAAAGATGAGGATCAAATAGATGAATTGAGCAATTTAACCTAGAAAAAAAGGATACTCAGGAGTAACAAGATAGCTATCAAGCATTTGAATGCTGTCATGTAAAGGAAGGAGATTTGTTTTGTCTGGCCCCCAAGAGCAACAGCAGGAGCAGTAGATAGAAATTCAAAGGTGGGGGTGCGGTATTTAGCCCTGAAGTCAGGGTAGAGAGCTAAAACCTCCTAACATTTATAGCAGTAGATTGGATAACCTCAAGAGGTAATGTATTCACTCCTTCTTGGAAATCTTCAGGTAGAGGCTTGACTGCTTTTTGCATGTGTTATAGTGAGATTTCCTTTTGTGTATGGGTTGAACAAGATGAATAATAAGGTGTAAGTTAATACCAACAAGGGAGATCAAGAAGGTAGAAAGCATTTCTAGGCAAGAAAATTCAGGAGATCTGATTAGGACAAGTAAATTGCATAAGTATTATCAATAACCAATCCATGTGATTTAAATGATTAGCATTCTGTTTCCTTTGCTTTTTTAATGTACAATTCCCTCTCTACCCATCTATTGGTTCTGACAAGTACTAGCTAGCATTACCTAGAGCAAGACAGAAACCATGAAACAGAGTATTATGTGACAAAGAGTTGTAATTTTGAAAGGCTTAATATTCACAGTATGCTATAGAGCCTGAGATCTTCTCTAACTATCATAGTCTGGAACGTTCATTCTTGTTTATCCATTCGCATGAGTCTGTATATCATACTGGGTTTCTGTGGTCTAGGCACAGTCCCAGAGCCAAATGTCCGGTCTTTGCATGCGCTTGTGGAGGAGGATGGATTTCTCTTAAAGAGACCCTATCAATATGTATTTTTTTAAGAGAAAGGAAGAAGAATAGAGAAACCAATGACAATGAATATAAAGTGGTAATGAATTTGGCCACCTACTTGATGAATAGAGCATGTCTGGTTAGTATGTTTCTGAATGTTTTATGTTTTTAGTCCCTGGAGATAATCCATACTTGAGAAAATGAATTTTTCTCATAGCATAAGACTTTTAATTTTTCATATACATATAATAGTTTGTGCTTAATTTTACCTTTACAACATTCACCACATATAGATTCTAAAGTGTCAGACTGCTCAATTTATGAAATTTCTAAAGAAAATGCCATCTCTGGATCCTAAAAAAATAAGATTTTCCCTCATGGTAACTCCAACACAAACATGTACTATACTTCATTTTCCATATTTATCTTCTTCCTGGAGATTTTAAAAAATGGAATCCCAACTAACATGTTAACAATAAAAATGAGTAAATACCAACAGTTCAACAGTTGAACTAATAGGAAGATAATCTTGTAGTCTGTTCTCTAATCTTGATCAACCACATTCTAAGAAGGATGGAAAAGTGATCTATATAACTGAGTCAATCATAGAAAAGTCCAATGTGCTTCATTGATAGGATACAGACCATGTTGCTAGAACTTAAAAACATTAAGAATGTCAAAGTTTAAATAAACAGAGACAAAAAGACCAAAAGAACCAAAGTTCAAAATGGAGTCTCTTTCATACATAAGAAATGAGAAGAGAAGGAGAAAGAGGGGGGAGTTTTTAAGCAAGAAATACAAGTGAAAATACAGATTTAATTTTTTTTTAAATATCCCTTTCCTTGTCCTTTATCTATTATATTCTCTCTGGCATATCAGTGAGAAAGATATATTTGGGGATTTTGTTTGTTTGTTGGTGGAGATTTTTTGCCACCTGTAAGCCATTAGGCCTGGGATGAAAATCAAGCTTCAAACCTGCCAATAGTTGTACGTTTAATTTTAAATGAGAAGGAAACAAGTCAGACAGAGCAAAATTCTAGGGTCCAGGAACCAATAGAGAACATTGAGGATGCCATGCAATAAATCAAAACCACAACCTTGCTTGAATCCACACCTGGTCTTTGGGTACTTTTTGTCATTTGTTACCTTAGAACACAAATAAGTTGATTTGAATAAAAGCCCTAGGGATTGGTACCATGATACTGGCATAAAATTATTATTTAATCAATGAGGTTAAAACTATATTGCATTTTGTTGTAGAGAGTGTATTCATGCAGTTGAAAAAATATTCTAATTTGCTGTCAGCAATCAGGAAAGTCAGAACTTTTACAATTGAAAAACCTCCACAAAATTTCTTTATCGGACTGGAATAATAGTAATAATAATAAAAAAAAAACAACCAATAGTGGTTTTGCACAGAACTTAGAATGCTGAGTTTCAATGTGTGATAATTGCCCTTTCATCAAATATAATTGCTCATAACTTGAAAAAAACAGCAAAAAGACTATTGTATAAAACATTCATATAGAAATTAAACAAGTCAGTGCAAAGAGCAATTTTATAGCTTCTCTCATGTCAAGCACTTCAAAAATTGCATTTGCACTTTAATTCTACCTCAGTTGCACATAGAAATTATGAAATCAGCTTCCAGCTGTCCCTATTATCTAGCATGGGGTCTCAGAGGTGTCCCAACAAAATGGATTTTAAAGCCTGCTAAGTGCATTGCAGGAAATTGGTCCAAATTAAATAAATGTCTTTATTAAATTGATGGCCAATGTATTCATTATATATTTAAAATTATTTTTAGTGGAGATTTTATAAATGCAGAATACTACTTTTCCACTTTATTCAGTAATTTGGTTAAGCTTTTGTCATTTTTGTTGTTTTTTGAGGGCTTTGGGTTTTTTAGGTTGTTTTTTTTTTTTTGGTCTCATTTCATAGAAACTACCAAAATAGGTTTAGGTTGCTAATGCATAATAAAACTAAAAGAATTAATATTCACCATTTTACATCAGTAATATTTTAATGGATTTGTGATCTGATTGTCCCTTGTAACCATTGTAGAAAATCCACACCTGAGAAATCTTTCACAAGATAACACTTTACACTTTCCATATAAGTACCATAGTTTGTGCTTATTTTTATCTTTACAACACTCACCACCTATATCCTTTAAAGCGGCAGATTGCTCAATTTATGAAATTCCTAGAGGAAATACCATCTCTGAATTCTCAAAAAAATATAGATTTTCCCTTGTGGCAATTCTAATCAAATTATGCACTATACTTCACAATCTATACTTCCCTTCCTCCTAGTGATTTTTGAAAATGAAATCCCTTCCAGAATATTGATAAAAAAATTTGAATAACTACCCACAGGTCCCAGAAGAACTATATATTCAGAAGTTAATTATGAAGAGAACCTTACAGTCTATACTTTATTGTTCCCTTTCTGCAAATCACTACTTTTAAACACACAAAAAAATTTTCTGCTGTTAAGAAAGAACACAAGATCAGGTGCCATTTAGCATCTCTGTGAGCCATTATGTAATCACAGAGTTGTTGTACCAGGGAAGAGAAGAGTTGTTGCAGTTAGGAGGAAGAATGGGTTCTATTTATGTAAGGACCAGATTGCAAGACAAGAGAAGAGTAATCGGATCTTTCCCCAGATCATATTATTCTGGAAGCACCAAAAATATATATTTATTCACTAAGTTGTAAAAGCAGTGGAAGTCAATGAAAGCCAAAAGCTAAGGCCAGACATCTTCACCCTCCACTCCCAGAAATGAAGAAAACCCAATTCTAACATAAATGCCAAAGTCAAGAAATAGAATGGAAAAATGAGTAAAAAAGAAAGAAGCTAAAGGAGCAAGTGTTCTCCGACCCAGTAGAAGAAGAAGAGCAGATTTTTGGACTTAGGATTCCCCTATTAACACATCTTTGAAGACTAATACATTTTAATGGGTTTCCCATGACTCTTCCATTTCTATTTTTGTCTGAAACCTTTAATGTTCAAGAAATAGCTGAAGTGCATAAAGAAAACATGATTATATTCCATAATAGAAAGTTTTAATGTTGGAATATTCATTTAAAATTATGAGCTATTTTTAAGTGTCTGCAGAATATTTATACCTGGATTTCTTGCAAAAAACTCAAAATAGATGTGACCCAAACCAAGTTCATTATGTTCCCCTAAAATAAAAACTAAAATATACTTCCTTAACTCCTAACATCCCTTTTTTATTGCTAACACAATTATATTTCCAGTGACACAATTTCATATGCCCAGAGCCATAACTTTCATTCTTTTCTTTTCTTCATTCCCCATATCCAATTAATTATCAAGTATGATTGATTCTAATTCTACAATAGCTACCTAATTTCCCACAATTACCCCTCACATTTCTCCTGGCTGGCTGTAGGTCTCTGTTACCTTTGATCTTTGGTCTAGGAAACAGTATAACTGGTCTCTCTCTGACTACAGTTTCTTCCATTTTTTTTCATCTTTCGTATTGCAATTAAAATAATCTTCAGTTATGAGTATAACATCATTTGCTCAAAAATCTTCAATTGTCCTCCATCACTTACCAAATAAAATATAAATTCTTCAGTCTAGCATTCAAGACCCTCCACTCTCTTGCAAGCAATTTTTACCCTACACTTCTGTCAAACAATTTTTAAGTGTTTGCCTGTAGCTCCCCTTTCTACACTATATATTCCAGTCAATTCTACTTGTCTTTTTTCTTATCAGATATTGCTGTTTTAATATATTTTAAGGCACAATACTCCTATTCCCAGAAGGGTCTACCCAAACACTTCTATTTGCTTAAATGTTCCCCCTACTTCAAGACCTTATTACGGTGCCATCTTTCTTAATTCCTCCAGCTAAGAGATCTCTTCCTTCTGAATCTTTCATGTCTCTGTTTGGCCCTCTACTATACATTTAGCACATGAACCAATTATGCTCTATCATATGAATATTTCAATAATTTATCAATTGGTATTTATGGCATTTCTGTGCCTAACATTCATTCCTTAATACATTGTAAAAATCTTGAAGACAGAGACCTTCTTGTTCCTTCCTTATATAAAGAATTTCACATATTGAGCAATATAGGTATTGAATTGCATTAAGTATTGATTTTATATATATATAACAACATTTGAATTCTTTATTTAATATATAAACATAGTATAAGTCTAATGGTTCCTTGCTACTCAGAGCTCTCCATTGTCTTCTTCCATCTCATCTAAATCTATTTAACATCAAAAGGGAGGATGCAGATTGGTGGTCTACTATTATACTCCTCATGGAAGAGAAAGAATGATATTTTTTCCAAAGGATACACTTTTAATGTATTTAAAGTTTAAATTAAAACCTAATCCTCATATCAAAATGTAGAATCACCTGAATTTAGAATATATGAAAAATCAATTAAGTTCAGGATCATAATTAGTACAAGAGGAATAGAGCTTTATTCTAGAACACCAGCATCCAATAACCATGTATTCTTCATGGTAAACATTTAACCCAAGGTCTCCATGATTCATGGTCCTTGGCTTTTCATGTACATGGTACTGCTCCTTAAGACTCTGCCTTTATTTCCCCCCATCACTTCCATGTCTCTAACTTTCTCATGACCCTGAAATTCCTGCCTCTTTCCTGGGATTAGGGGTAATCAGATATGCTATGGAAACTGGGAGAGACTCTGTGAGACATGGAGTTTCCTTTGTCATAGCTAGTTTAATTAATCAATGAAGACTCCTTTTGTTCTTCTAACTCAACTAAATTTTTCTGGCACCAAAATTCATAGTTCTAGTTGTACTTTTAATCTAGAAAAAAAGTCAAAATTATAGGGAAGAGCCCACCTCTCTTTATCTCCTTAAAGTTAGAAAAACTATGAGACCACAGAGAACAACATTAGACAGTGATGATAAGAACATAGACAAAAAGCTATTTTGTCAGAACAGAATATATATATATATATATATATATTTCAGAACAGAATATATAGAGAATATATATATAGAGAGAGAGATGGGGCTACTAGGCACAAAGCATCCCTGAGATACAATAATAAATCTCATTCCCACTATATCAAGGACTTTCCCACCTATTGAAAATTCTAATCCTCTCTCCACTATCACATTTTTCTCTTTTGCCAAATCCTATGACTGCCATTTTCCCCTTGGGATTGGGGTATAGGAGTATCAGCTATGCCATGAGCATAATAACCAAAATGTTAGGGGGGAGATTATATCATAACTCTACCATTATGACCACACTTTGCTAGGTAAACCTGTTAGTCTCCCTCTTCTCCTCCTGTATGGAGGTCTTCAAAAAGAGATTCAAAAACCATTTTTCAGATATATTACAATAGAGATTCCTTTTTCATATTAGTGGGACTAGTTATCTGCAGTTTGTCCAGCTGTCAAACTGTGTGTTTCTTTCTACAAATACCAAAAATCCTAGTTTCAGCTCTGCTTTAATGGTTTTAGCCAAGAGAAAAATAGAATAATCAAATAATCAAAAAACACATATTTTTTCAATTTAAATACAAACGAACTATATGAAATAAACTATATATTTAATAATTGGCTTCAGGACTATTCTAGATCTAGTTTATAAAAATAAGTAAAAACAATTTTCAAATTGATGTTTAGCAAACCTTCCAAATTAAAGATTTGTGTTTTCATTAGTACTAAGTATGTATCACATTTTGTTCTTGCTAGTCCCACATGTTCTAAATGTTTATGGCACCCCTTTTTATAGTGGCAAGAAACTGCAAACTGAGTGGATGCCCATCAGTTGGAAAATGATTGAATAAGTTATGGTATATGAATGTTATGGAATATTATTTTTCTATAAGAAATGATCAGCAGGATAATTTCAGAGAGGCCTGAAGAGACTTTCATGAACTGATACTAAGTGAAATGAGCAGAACCAGGAGATCATTATACATGGCAACAACAAGATTACACAATGATCAATTCTAATGTATGAGACTCTTTCCAACAATGAGATGATTCAGACAAGTTCCAATGATCTTGTGATGAAGAGAGTCAACTACACTCAGAAAGAGGATTGTGGGAACTGAGTGTGGATCACAACACAGCATTTTCACTCTTTTTGTTGTTTGCTTACATTTTGTTTTCTTTCTCATTTTTTTTTCTTTTTGGTCTGACTTTTCTTGTACAGCAAGATTATTGCATAAATATGTATACATATATTGGATTTAACATATATTTTAATATATGTAATATATGTAATTTAATAATAATAATAATTTAATATATGTAATAAGGGGAGGGAGTGAGGGAAGGAGGGGAAAATTTGGAACAAAAGGTTTTATTAAGGTCAATATTGAAAAATTATTCATGCATATGTTTTGAAAATAAAAATCTTTAATAAATAAAAAGAAATTATACCTCTGTATATTCCTCTTTGTTCTCTATCTTCCATGTTTCTTTCCTTCAGTGTTCTCTTTTCTTTGTGAAATTATTATTTCAGACTCCAAAAAGTGACCAGTTTTGCTGTTAAACCCTCATTGGCACCCAATTCCTTTTATTTCCAAGCATGATCAATTTATTAATAATGCATAAATTTGCCAATAAATTGTATCTCAGCTTTCTCAACTGTACCAAATGAGGGGTACAAATTTCTTTTATAGTTTTTGGGAGCATAGAACAAACAACACATCCAAGACAGGGAACTAGTTATGATTGTTTCCATGTCATGAATATTGGCCCTCTATTCCTTACACCCCAAACCTAGAATATTCCAAACAAAAGTTTTCTTTCTGAAACAGAAACCCCATAATGAACAGCCAAAGCTCCGGAAACAAGTGACCTGGCCTGAAGTGACCAACCTATGCCTACAAGCCACTTCTGGATAGGAACATAGATCAAGATGGCATAACTACTAAATAAGTTCCACAAATGAGGCTATTGAAACAAATAATAAAAGTAATAAAACTAGATTTATTTCTGATCAGAGAGAATGAAAAACAGAAAGGAGATGTTGAGAAACTGAATTTCAGATATACCTATTATCGAAGAGGTGGACGGACTTGTGAGTACTGTGATCTTTCTCTGTGCCCTTATGTCCTTAACTTCTATTATTGTGAGCACTCCAGTTCCTTAAAATACAGCCACACCATTTTTTCAAGATTAATATATAAAAGAGTAAAAGATTGCTCCTGGGCTGGGACCTTGTATGCTAAGTTTCAGCCTGGAGCACATTTTTATAGCTGAGTTATAAACCTTTGAAAATAGATGTTTAGAATGGAAATGTTAAAAGACCCTTAACTGAGTGGCACAAAAGGTAGTAGTATCATTCATCTAGAAGAAGAAAAAAATACTATCAGCAGCCATACTATTAAAGTTTACCCTTGAGAGAAAGAAACCAGAGAGAATTTAGGTTGTACTATTTAAAGATAAAATCACCAAGTTTAGAAGACTTGCTTGTCTGACAGGTAAGGAGTGGAGGGATAAAGGAGAGAAAGAGGAGCAGGAAGAAGCAGTGTTATTTGGGATTTACACCTTTGTTAATGTGAATTGTGAGTTTTTTAAGGCAAGCTGAGTTAACCAAAATTGCTGGCAACAAATTAGGTGTTGGCATGATTACATTGTAATTACCTTTTATTGCTTTTAAATCAAGGGAATGCTATTTAATATACTTTTGGAATAAAGCCATATTGCCCTTATAGAAAATAACTGTATAGATCAAGGACACAAATAGCATGTCCATATTCATACTCAAGTGAAAAGGAAAATTGGAACTGTAACAAATTTCACATTTATAGAAGTTGTAATTAGAGAATAAAACATTCAATGGCTTCCAGAGTGCTTTTATTATGTTACTCCAGATGTGCATCCGGAGGAGTACTGACTTTGTTGGACAGGTTCTATTAGCCATTTCAATAGAAGTTAGGGGGCTTCCCATTTTTAGCTATGATGTCCAATGTGAACCTCTGCATTCTTATTCTAAAGTCTCACTCTCAAATGCAATCATCTTCTTACATAACTGTTTGAGCTCTATCATCAGTTCTGAAAGCCACAGCCCTTCTTTAGTAATCCAATTGTGGTTTTTTAGGTATAGAATTTAAAAGTATGACTGAAAATGATCAAAATCTTAGTGCAAAAATAAAAGAAACATTACATATATACTTTCAATCTATGCAATAACATTTTAAATTGATTTCAAAGAAATAAGTAAAGGAAAAAAAACTCAGCCTTCAAATGATATTGAAATATTTTGTTCTATATGACTTAAATTCCTCCTCTATTCTTCTGTATTCATGCAAAGGCATTCCTTTTAATTTAAGATTTTTTTAAGAAAAAATAGGAAATGTGGCAGCTCTTTTTATAGTGGCTAAAAACTGGAAACTGAATGGATGCCCATCAATTGGAGAGTGGCTGAATAAATTATGGTATATGAATGTTATGGAATATTATTGCTCTATAAGAAACGACCAGTAGGACGATTTCAGAGAGGCCTGGAGAGACTTGCATGAACTGATGCTCAGTGAAGTGAGCAGAACCAGGAGATCATTATTCATGGCAACAACAATACTATATGAGGATCAGTTCTAATGGACATGACTCTCTTCAACAATGAAATGCTTCAAACCAGTTCCAATAGTTCAGTGAAGAGAGCCATATACACCCAGAGAGAGGGATGTGAAATGTGGACCACAACATAACATTTTCATGTTCTCTATTGAGGTTTGCTTGCATTGTATTTCCTTTATCGGATTATTCTTTCTTGTAGATACAATTTCTCCTGCACAAAAAAATGATGTGTGGCAATAACTATGCATATATTTGATTTCTTAAGTATTCTAACATAATTATCATGTAGTGGATATCCTGCCATCTAGGGGAGGGGTGAGGAGTGGGGGGGGAATTTGTAACAGAAAGCTTTGTAAGGGTTAATGTTTAGGAATTACCCATACATATGTTTTGCAAATAAAAAATATTAAAAAAAAAGAAAAAATAGGAAAAAAAAATAAACATACCTCACCAGCTATTTGGCCCTCCCTTGTGTTTTTCCCCACCTCTGCAAAGAAATGGTCAGACATATTTCTTTGTTGGGATGATTTTTTTTTCTTTGTAATTTTGCTACAATCACCTTCTGTTGTTTTGTGTTTTCCATTTACTTTGTTATAATCATATATATTGTTTGTTTGGGGAGTTATTCTGCTTGCTTCACTTTTTATTGTTTCATATAATTCTTCAGAATTCAGAGATCTCAAAGTCCTTCAATCCTAGCAGTCTACTCAGATAAAATATTTTCAACTAAGTAGATTCAGGAATGGGCCTAAATATTGAGAAAACAAGGCCCCATATTTATTAGTATTAAATATGGACATACATATAATATAATAATAAAGGTACTTGACCTGGAATCAGGAATGCTTGAATTCTAATTCAAACTCAGACACTTACAAGCTGGATGACTCACTTAACTTGTGTCTGCTTCAGTTTGTTAAGTTGCAAAATGGCAATAATATTAGTACCACTTCACAAAATTGTAGTGAGAATAAAGTGAAATAAGGTTTGTAAAATGATTAACAGTTAATTGGTACATAACAGAAGCTTAATAAATGGTTATTTACTTCCTGAATCATCCTCATCATCATTCTCACAATAATATATTTAAATTCACATTCAAAACAATCCTATCAGGTACATACTACACATATTATTATCACAAATTTACAGATGTCAGAGAATTTAAATGACTTTCCCATGAAGAAGTAGTAAATCTCATGTTACATGTTTTTGAAACCATCTTTCATATGTAATCATCATCACATGCATTATCCATGTGATGAAAATGGCATCAAATCAGTAGAAAAAAAATCAGTCAGATCATTAATCCATTCATTAGAGAAAGGAAGCATGTTATTTGACTAGAATTTTTCTCTTTACAATTTGATATTGAATGACATAAATAAAGTTTTAGAAAGTAAGTCAAGATATTTGAAAGAAATAAGATAATGAATATGTATTCAAATATTTCATTTTTTAAAGTAAGAAATTATAAATAAATTGCCATGCTTGTTTGGGGATCATGAAAACTCCCTGGAAAATAATGTATAGTCCATGAGTACCTGGATGATTCAATTGTTTCTTCATAGAGTAGTACAAACATACTAAACTTTTGGGAAGTTAAAAAGGAAAACACCATTCTTGGTCATTTCTAAAACATACTTATTTCCTAGATTCCACATTTCTTCCTTTTAGAAGTTTCTTTTTTTTTTTACTTATTTTTTTTAAGTTCTTAAAAAGCTTCTCCATTCCACTATAATTTAAAATGTTTGGATATTTTCAAAATAAAAATATTCTACTAAAAGATTTTTTGGGTCATATAACCATTTGATGGGGCTATTTGTAGTTCTTAATATTTAATAATGTTGCTGCAGGAATTCATTCCTAATAGTGGAATGTGTCATTTGCCCTTGAGCACATTCTATGGTGTCTAAAAATAGTACAGGGCACATTCCATAGGTCATGTAAGATGGCCACCTTGTGACTGGTTGTTATAAATAAGGGCTCTGGGGTCAAACCTGTCTCTTCTTTGAAGAGGTTCCAAGATTTCACCCTGAAAGCAACACCAGTTCTCAGTCTGGAAACCAGGTCCCAAAGGATTTCCTGGCCAAGCACTTTCAAATAGCTCAGAGTGAGAGAATAGGCACAGTAAATGTCAGCTTACATAAACCCATAAGAGCAGAGATGAGAAAATGGTGTCCTTTTTGCAAGGGCAAAAGTTTGACTTCTCTTAGGGAATGAAAAAAAATCATTGTGGGAAGAAAAAGGGAAAATGGTCAAAGAAATTAGAGAGGGGAGGAAATCTGGTAAATAAATCCACGTGTTGCTATGTGTAACTATGTGTTTCAAATTGTCTGTTTCAGTTAGAGGTAGGGAAAGACTTTGAATTAAACAAACTATCACCAGAAAAAGAACTCAAGGGTAACATTAGCCTTTGGCTTCACCTATTTTCATCAGGGGTTCCTTATGAAGATGCTGCCTGCTTATAATCTTATGGGGTCAGTAAGAGCAAGAAAATCCATTTGGAAAAGTGTATTTTAAAATGGTTTATTATAAAGGCTAACTATGGGGCACACACAAACACACACACACACATATATACATAAAGGATGCTGTATACCTGAGAAAATATGTCATTTTCCTTTTGGTACTAGTGTCATCCTCTTTCTCAAGTTGAACCAAAATTCAACTCCATCATGTTGGATTATTGTCATCATCATAACTCATTATCAATCATTATCAAAATTATTATCTGTTCCTTTTCTTCTTCACATGTCTCCTTTCTGTTTTATCCCAGTGTCCAAACATAAAATTGGAGTTTGTTAGCCTAGGGATGTCAGAGGAGAAAATGAAGTAGGAAAAAAATTACAATGGACATATTCCCCCATGTTTTCCAGGGAAGGTACTTAGAGAGGTCGTGTGGTGTACTGAGGAAGCCATTGCATTTGGAGTAGGAAAAATCAACGTTTATCCTGCTTCGGATATTTAGTATAAGAACATGGGCAAATTACTTAACTATCTTCACCTCATTTTCTTCATCTGTATAATGAGAAAATTGGATTCAAGGGCCTCTCAGATCTATTCTCCTTTGATCTTGTAATACAAGTCATAGACTAGGACTAAGCAAAATTGGGAAGTAGGAAAATGTTATCTTCCATACTCCTTCCTTTTGTTTAAATGTAGTCCATCTCTACACTATCCACTCTCTTGGTAACTCATATGTCCATGTAGTTAGAA
The DNA here is from genome assembly GCA_023553655.1 of Myrmecobius fasciatus. Classification (NCBI taxonomy): domain Eukaryota; kingdom Metazoa; phylum Chordata; class Mammalia; order Dasyuromorphia; family Myrmecobiidae; genus Myrmecobius; species Myrmecobius fasciatus. The sequence continues at coordinate 152,591 of JAJPUD010002542.1, forward strand.
CGAAGTCCTGTATTATTAACATTCTCTCCCCCTTCAAAACTTTGTATCCCATTGTGTCCCAGAGGGTAATGGACCCTCCTTTCAAGTAGATTGAGTAATTCAGGCACCTTTGGTAACTCAAAAGACCTACTTAGGTACTATGAAAACTTCTAGGATGTCTTAAAGCAGTATATATGAATTGTTGCCTTCTTCATCAACAAAGAGGAAGTCTGCCTCTATCTATAAACACCGAGGATTTTTTTAAAAGTCCAATGACTTTTACACTAATGAGTTATTATTAACCTTTGTCCAAACTAACAGATATAAATAAGGACTTCTTTACACTGTGATGACTTACCTACATGAGAAAATTCCATTGAGTATACTGGGTGCACATATTTTTCAAGAAAAAGTCAAATATTTTTCATATGACTCAGAACTAAGGAGTAATACAATGGATTTTATGAGTTACTCCCTTTCCTGTGATTTTATATATGAATCAATCAATCAACAAATAGTTTTGACACAACTTAATATGTGCTAGAGCATGTGTACATAAGTCAAATCAAGAAACATTTCAGTTCAACAATTCTCTTAATAGGTACTCAAGTATTTTATGGACTCATATTTTAATATCTCCTCTGATATGTGATGATTTCAGAAGAACATGTGATTGGAGTTGCAATTCCAACTACCCAAGATTAACAGGACCCAAATTGATAGTTACATGTACCTCTTGAACCAGAGGAATTGTTTATCATTACAGCCATCAAGAATTTCTCTCCTTCACTTTTGTTGTATAATCATCATCTCACTCCTAAAATGTTTCTGAGATTATTCCCATAACTTAAGTGATCCATGGTCCTTCACCTACTTCTCCCCACTGAAACTGAATGGGAAAGTAGGGAAGCCATAGAAAACAGTTAGTAGCTGTAGCTAATCATCTTACCCCTGCTTCAGAGAACCAGGTGGGTTCCCAAATACAAATATTGGAGCAAGTCAATCCTGACTTCAGGAGTATAGGATATTGCTAAGAAAATGACCTAGAAGCAATGGTGAATTTTAATCTTCAGTTAAAAGATCTGAATTTAAAATCTAACTTTACTACTGTTTGATTTTCATCAAATCACTTAGTTTCTCTCAGCCTCTTTCTTCATGTGTAAAATTTCAAGGAGAGGGTAGAAGTAGATTAGATACTTGCTAAGGACTCTTCTAGCTTTAAATTCCATGTTTCTGACAATATTTTAATAAAAATTTGATTTCCTTTAATCAATTATTAATAAGAGAAATCCTTCTTGTGTTATAATGGACAGGCAAACAACCCTGGAGTCAGGAAGAACTAGATTCCAGTTCTACCACTTACACACAAAAATCATTACCAGGAGTTGTCAATTGTCATTTGGAGTTGGAAAGGACATTAGAAGTAATGAAGTTGAATCCCCTCATTTTATAGATGAGGAAACAGAGTTCTAAAAAGATAACTTATACCCACTATACAGAACTGGGATACAACCCAAATGAGATAAACAATGTAAAACATTCTGTAAATCTTTTTTTTTTTGAATTGATGCCTTTTTCATATGTCTTTTGTAGGGCATTATATCTTTCTCACAATTATCTCATTTCATTTACCAACTTTCTTCTAATTCTCTTTTGAGATTGTTTATGAGATTGTTTATGAGATGTTATGTTCACAGGAAAGCCTTGTGAAATGGGGACCAGCTCATGTCTCCCTTTGTGGCTTCCTCTGGAGTTGCTTTACCTTTAAGCACCTCGGAATCTGAGGTCTGTTCTTCTCTCTTTCTCTCCACAAAAGCTGTCTATGATGAAAGTTCTTTTTTGTTGTTTTTATTAATTTTTAAAGCATGAGGTTTGTTTAAAACAAAGGAGTGACAACTGCTTTAATTTGCACTGGGGCAGTTCGGCAGATTGACTTCCAATGCTGGGCTACCTATCTGAGCTAGGTTCAGGGTTCTCAGTGGTTTTCAATCTACCTTTTACAAAAGGCAGATCTGCCAAAGCACCTGCCCGCAAACAGGGCAAAGTGGCCCAAGAGCCTCACAGAAATTTCCCAGGTGCTTAGACTCTGCCACACTGAGTTCCAGCCTTGCTTCCTGTCTTGTCTGCACTTCCATCTGAGCTTGGCAAATTGACTGTCCCCCTGCCTGTCTGAAACAGACCTGTTTTGAAGCTCTTCCAAGGTAACTTCTGGGAATGTGTTGTAGTCCAAATATTTGAGGGAGCTTTGATTCCAGAACCAGTTTAGAGGCTTAATCTGCTTTTTGTTTGAGAGGTCAAAAGAGGTCACAGAGAGTCGTGTCTGCACTCTGCCATTTTGCCTCCACCTATCACATTCTGTAAATCTTAAAGGATTATATGAATGCTAGCTATTATTATTAATGCCCAGACACAGAGCTCTAATCACAATTAGAGAATATATTTTCCTTATTCCACATCCAGCACTTTATCTACTATGTCATTTACCTGCTTCAATTTCCCCAACAGTGCTAAACAACTTTCAGACACATTGTCAAGAGTATTATTAGAGAGAGTTTGTAGATTAGGTGTTGCTGCACTGAGATAATATGGGCCAAAACTCACCAAGTTAATTAATAAACTAGGTAATTAGGTAGCACAATGGGATAGAGCACTAGTCTTGGAATCAGGAAGATTCATCTTCATGAATTCAAATCTGGCCAAAGACACTTACAAGCTATGTGATTCTGTTTGCCTCAGTTATTTATCTATAAAAAGGAGGTAGAGAAGGAAATGGTAAACTATTCCAGTATCTTTGCCAAGAAAACCTCAAATAGGATAATGAAGAATAGACAGACCCAATTGAACAACAACCACAAAGTCCCTGACAAAACTTAGATGAACTTTCTGTGCTCAAATCTTTTTTTTCTGAATTTGAAGCTAATGGAGGTAATTTAGAAATTATAGCTGCTTTTTTATCCTCCTGCCATTTGATTCTTTTCTATAATTCAGCAACCACTGGACTGTGCATACCTAAGCCATTAAAAAAATTAATGCACAAATTTCATGAAAAACTCATTTAAGATGGCTTTGGATTACATTTGACCTCTTAAGTCTATCTTGAACCCAAGGCTAAATGAGAGTAATGGGTTAGTTCACTTATGGTCAGAAGCTTTGCATTACAATTTTTTAAAGTCTCCTACAGCAGAATCTTTTACTAAGATTAAAATTGAAAGAGGAAAGTGTTTGTTGTCTGACTCAATAAGACAGAACAATAGTTCAAATAGCTTAAAACCTCCAGAGGTGAGCATCAGGTTGACTAACTATTCTGAAGGCCTAATGGCCTTTCCCCTACTTATATAAAACAGTAATTATTCACTCATGCTCTAAAGACTGTTTAAAAGCTACTTAAACTCAGATAAGTTAATACAAATATTTTCATATTTCCTATGCATTGCTGAAGATGTTGAATTTCAACCCACTTTTCTTGTACAACACATGATTATTTTTATCTTGTTAAATTATTGTTATGTAAATATTGGTATTGTACAAAAAAGGAAAATTGGGGAACTGATTATCAAAATGAATATTCAAAGATTTCTGGCATCCTTTGGGTGATTGTTTAAGCAGGTGAGCTAGAATCTGGAGAATACTTGAGTAGATAATATCAGGTGATTAAAAAACTGTCACATTTTCAAATAACTTAGAGCCATATAATGCTTAAACTTTAAGAAAGCTCTTTACAACAGGTTTGTGAGGTAAATTGTGTAAGTAACAATTAAAAAAATAATTATAGCTATCACTTATCTAATACTTTAAGGTTTTCAAAGCCCTTGACACAAATTTTCTTGTTGGATTCTCAGAACAACCCTGTGAGCTAGGCACTATAATAATTCCTCATTTTACAGATAAGAAAACTGAAGGTAAGAGAGTACAAAAGGATACAATACATACAAAGGGAGATCTGAAGCAGAATCCAGAGGGTCTGTAGGGATACAGAAATGTGAAGTAAACTGACAAATTTAATGAAGCAAATAATAATAAAGACCATCTTTTGAACTCAGAACTACTGACCTTGAATAAAAAAATGAAAATATTTCTTTTTTAAAAAAATAATCAAAATACATGCAAAGATAATTTTCAACATTCACTCTTACAAATCTTGTGTTCCAAAGTTTTCTCCTTCCCTCTCTTCCTTTCTCCCTCCTCTGCTGGACAGCAAGTAATGCAATATATGCAATATGTGCAAAAGAATATATTTCTTAAGTCAATTAACTTCGAAGGAGCAAATGGTGATACACTATTACTTGTAAAAAGAAATCAACACAAGGAAAGAGTATTTTTGTTATTCCTTATTTTGTTTTGCTTTTTTTTCAATTAAAAAAAACTTTATTTGTTTATATATCACTTTCATTGCTATATATCTTCAACCCAGAGAGTTATACCCTAAAACTAAGAGTTGAGAAATAAAGGAGGAAAGGGGAAAGTAGTTAAACAGAAGTAACTAACACATCTACCTACTTTGCCAACAGATATTCCCCAACTATAGCTCCCAATTTCTGTAAGTAAAAAAAAAAATAGACAAAAGTTGGACAATGCATTTTCTCCTATATTTTCAGAAATAAACTTGGTCCTTATAATATATGGGGTGGTTTATTTGGTTATTGTTTCTTCTACTTACACTGTTCTAGTCATTGTGTATCATTTACACTGGTTCTTTTTATCTTACTTTGTACCAGTTAATTTAAGTCTTCCCATGCTTCTCTATATTCTTCGTACTCATTCTTACACTGAAGTAATATTCCATTATATTAATCATGTGTTATCCTATGCTTACCCATTCCCAAATCCATGATCATCTACAAAGGTATTTATATCATAGGGAAATAATATTGTCTATAATGCAAAGAAAAATAAACTTAAAAGTATATGCTTCTTTTTCTATGTCCTCAGTAAGGAGCCTTCCTTTGGAAAAAGAGTCGTATTTCTTGATGTCTGAAGTGAAGTATAATATTATACTCCCTATGAATAAAATGCAACACTTCTACAGGGTTCAAAAATAATTTAATAAAGGGGATATATTCTAAATGTGTGAGTAAATAATTTTAACTTAAAGTTTTGAAGTCCACAGCTTTGTTTCTTAAGAAGAATTTGGTTTGTTTAAAGAGGTATTGTGAATCTTTCAAGAGGCAAGTTTTTATATTTCTCTTGGGGAAATACATAATTTTCAAGAAAATGAATGAAGAAAATATTTATTAAATGCTTACTGGGTACAAAATAATATGCTAAGTATTGGGGATGCAAATAGAAAAGTATGACAGTGCCTCTTCTCAAGGAACTCCCATTCTAATGAGGGAGACAAGACATATGGAAAGTTCAGCTACAAGCCAAATAGAATAATCCTTATGGTGCAGTAAGAGAATAGATGCTATTTTAAATGAATAAATTGTGTAAATGCATAAATGTATGATTTATAAATATCTTATTATTTTTACATATATGTATATAATGCAGGTGTATATAAAACATATATATATATATACAAGCATATAGGTATATAATAAAACTTATATATATACTTATATGTATAATATATATAATTATTGCATTTATGTATGTATTTTCATATATATAAAACATATGGATATATAGACAAAATGTGTGTATGAACAATAAGATAGAATCCCACAAAAATCTGCCAATTGTCTCCCCCATAAGATTATGAAATCCTTCAATACAGGGTCTATGTTTTTGCTTTTCTTTGTCTCTCTGTATGCTAGGTGCATAATAAGCACTTATAAGTATTTGTTTACTGACAGATAAACTGGGAAAAGTCCAACAAAGTTATATAATATTTGAAGTGAACTAAAATAAGGGGAAAGTAATAGTAATCTCTTAACTGATTCCTTCTCTCCCTCTGCTTGTGGCATAGTTCTGCCCATATCCACCAATATTAAAATTCCCAAAATTATAATTATCTTTTATAGTCATCTAATATAACAACAAAACATCTATCCTGTAGAATAAAGGATTCTTAGTCAAGGCCAACATGGAACCTTCTTAATTATGAGGAATAAATGATTCCCTAAGTGAAGAATGACTACTTTTTTCTTGTGAAAAAAAGATAGTAGAGGATGCTACAGTTAGAAAGAGACACATTTGGCTACATAAAAGTTTGGTGCTCCAGGAAGCAGAAAAAATGCAGGTGCTCCAGGAAATGGGAAAGTGATCTTTAGTCACAGGAAAGTCGAGTAGAGAGGTTGCTTCCTTCTGTGGAAAAGCTATATTAGATCACATTCCAAACCAAGTTTCTGCAGAAAAGGCAAATTCTCTAAAGAACACAGAAATATTCAGAAGTTGTCCTACCTGTTCCATTTACTCCATTGGCCCCTAAAAAAAAGAATATTCAAACAATTTGAGAATTTTAAGATTTATACATTTAGATTTATATGACACTTAAATATAAATTGCTTTCTTCTTCCTTATTTTATAGATAAGGAAACAGAGACTCAAAGCTTTCCCAAAGTCACACAAATAAAAAGCTGAATTATTATTTGAACCTTCTCATTTACTCCAATCAACTTGGGAGAGATTGGAGCAATGTACTATTGCTTTTCCATATCTGTGTTCAAGGGGATTGGGGAAAGTGGGGCCAGCCTTCACCTAGGAAAGGGAAGTGATTAAATAGTGATATTTAAGAAATAATATAAAGTCTACTGGCTGACAAATATCTCAGAATCTCTAAAACCTCACACTTAGAGTCATCAATTGGTTAGATAACAAAAGGAGTGTGAGTGCAGAATTTTCTTTAGAAAGTCACTCTTAAAATATGTTATCTAGGAGGGATCTCCAATTGGCATAATTTTGAATATTAGTTTTGAAATCTTGGCCCTTAAGGGAATGTTGTAACCTATGAGGGATAACTATACCTCAAGAGGAAGATTTTTCATTATTTACTTCAATTGCATGTCGGTAGATAGATGTTTACAAATTAGGTTATGTGAATACCAACCCAAGAAGATTATTTTCCTACTCTCAGTGGATTTACCATGTAAGTCAAAATAAAATGTTTCCAACAAATGTGGTAATTCATCATGGAATCATTGATTTGGAGATGAAAAGCCATTCAGTCCAACCCCCTCATTTTACAGATGAGGAAGCTGAAGACCAGAAAGGTTAAATGAAGACCAGTAAAATATGTTATCTGTGAAGTTCTTCAAAGATCCTCTCTATAAAACATTCAGGCTTATAAAAACACTTTCTCCTTTTCTCAGTGGAAAAAAAATCCCGATTCTGATATAGAACTCTATGCTTAATGATTGATTTGGAAAGGAATATAAGGCAATCAGCTTCTCTTTAGGGATTTTTGTCAGTACGACATAGAGTAAGCCTCTGTTGTATCCCCCAAAGTGAATCAAAGCAGAATTCCAAGAATGAGTCATAGAACACCTAGGGAGAAAATAGAATCATTCACCTCCCTGATTTTTGGCACAGCTGAATTCAAACATATTCAAAGACCAACAATGCCCTCCCACTGTTCACAATAAATAAACAGAATAGAAAAGAAAATATGTTTCAAATGATCTACTAGCCAAAAATAGTTGAGCATTCTAGCTATTTACTTATGAGGTCTATGGAAGATAAAAATATAGAAATAAAACCTAAAAGATATTAGCTCTTAAGTCATCTAGGATGTCTCCAACTGAGATTGGATTGCTAAATGAATTTATTACTAATGTGATGATGATGATGATGATGATGATGATGATGATTTTAGACTTATCTCCTCCAGTATGTAATGTATGTAATTAACTCAGGGAAGTCTTTATCTACAGTGTAGGATATCATCAGGGGTACACATTTCATTTTTTAATTTTTTTTTTATCTTTTTTTCCAATTCAGGATAAAATATAACATAGTAAAATACTTGAAAACAAAATGCCAGATAAATTCAAGTTATTTAGGAATTTTCTTTAATTTTTATATCTTCTTTTTTTCACTATTGCTAATTGATAGGTTGCCACCAAGAGACAGTACTGATGTAAAAAGTCCAAAAGAAAAAAAAAATCATTGGCCAGACTCAAAGCTCGAGCTATGGCAAAGGAAGGACACAGACTTGTGGATGAACTCATTTTTTTACAGGAAACTTTTTTTTGGACAATAGGTTTGAAATGTCATGGTAGATTGAAAGAATGAATGCACTTCCCTGAAAGTGAGTAATTTGCTCCTTTCTCACTGATGGGATCAAGCCCAATACCTTTCCTAGATAGGTGCACAGTTGAAATGAACTTCGTCATCCTTGTGAACAGAACTTGACAGACATTGTCAGACTCTCAGGCTCCACGGATCATTGTCATTCACTCGGCACTAACCCTGCTAGGAGCTACTGCTGGATTTAGCCTTCAAAGTCTCCTCATTATTTGACAAGTTAGAAGAGGTAGTGGCACGACTAGTAATTGGGAAACTACAACTCCATCCCAGGAAGTGACCTTGTCCCCAAACTAAGCTCTTGCTGGCCCCAGGTACACCATCTTAATTGGCAGTGCAGTTATTACTGTTCCTCCTCAATAGATATATTCCAGGGAAGGAATGGGTGAGAAGGATTTTAGTACAATGCACTGTGGATGAAATGCTGATAACTCCATCTGAGGCTGGCATATTTTGTGCAGGTGTCACTGACTTTAGATTTATCTCTGTCACTTATTTTCCATCCTATGGAAGAACTTGATTTAGAGCCTGGAAAAAGCAAACCGAAATGAGAAAGGGGTGAACATATTAAAAAAAAAAAACTTGAATCCAACTCCCTTTTATGTTCCAACTTCAACAATCTGACCCTGCAGCATTCAGTCAGATTGATGCTACAGTGATATCCAGTGAAGTTGAGTTAACTTTTAATTAGTTTCCACATCTATAACTTTAAAATTCTCAGTACCAATTGAAACTGAAAATGGGAAATAAAGTAGATGCTATTTTGAGTTTTGTATTAGCTTGTTTTCATGATCAAGTAGATTAGGGTCTTTCAGATCTCACTAGAAAACATGATTATCTAAAAAGTTTGAATGCTAATGAGAAGTTTTTAATAAATAGTTTAACCTTGAGATGTTTTTTTTCTCCCACAATAAAAAGTGCAACTTGTAGGAGTTAGCAAGATACTTTAATTAATGGAGCATCTGCTCAGTACTGGCATTACACGTATATGAAATATTTAAGCCTTCTTAAGTATGTTGCACCATTGTTCCAATTCTATTGAGTTTTCTGAAAGAGAAAGCTGATTTGTTTCACATTTGCATTCATTTTTAAAGCCATCATTGGAGCTAAAATTATTTCTTTCTCATTAAGTCACCAATGCTCCTCCAAATTTCCCAACCATATGACTTTAAGATTTCTAGTGATTCCATTAGAATCATAGATTTAAAGCTGGAAGGGACCTTGAAGATCCTGGGAGGTTGGAGCTCCTTCATAGGGGCTAGAAGAACTCAGGTCTTTCTGATTCCAAGTCCAACTGTATCACCTAACTGGATACATGAAAAGAGTAGGGAGTTGAAGGAAAGCAGAGTGGAAAGGAATCCTTTTTTTCTTAATATAAACTATATCAATATATAGATATATAATATCTAGTATCTATCTTTTAGAGTTTGAGAAAAATTTTGCTGTTTTTCAGTCATTTCAATTGTGTTCAAATCTTTGTGACTCCATTTGGAGTTCTTTTGGCAAAGATACTATAGTGGTTTGCTGATTCCTTCTTCAGTTCATGTTATAAGTGAGGAAACTGAAGCAAATAGGGTTAACTGACTTGTACAGGACGCAGAGCTAGTAAGTGTCTAAAGTCAGATTTGAATTTAGGAAACTGAGTCTTCCTGACTGCAGGCACAACATTCTGTCCACTGTCATACCCACCTGTCCTTTGAGAAAAAAAAAGTTTACTTTTTCTGTTCCCTAGAATAATTCAATTCAGCATTAAACACTACTTTAGCTCTCAAACTTTATAGGACTATTCTTTACAAGGGCAGATATAGGTGCTTAATAATTTCTGACTTTAGACCAATTATTTGATTATTTAAGTTAAAATATCCATTTGTAATAACTGGAGTAGGACTTAATTATTTGATGAGTTGAAAGTTGCCCATTCACTAATCAGAATGATTTAAATAAAAGAAATCATCTGAGTAACTAATTACTAATAACTAATTTTTTGAAACTGCCAGTCATATATCTAGGCAGATTGAAAACTACATATTATATTCTGAATTTACAAAATTCCAGAGTTGAAAGAAACCTCAGAGACTTCCTAGTCTAAAATATGCCTGAATAAGGATCCTTCATTAAACATATATGATGAATGAACTTTTTGTGTCATATGATCCCAGAATCATAGATCTAGAGCTGGAATAAGCATTTATTAAGCACCTACTATATGGCAGTAACTCCAAGTGCTGGGAAATCAAAGCAATGTTAAAACAGTCCCTTCTCATAATGGATTCACAGTCTAGTGGAGGAGATGACTTGAAAACAATCATGTACTGCTATACCAAAGACATTTGAATTAAGGGTGATCAGAAAAGACTTTCTAAGAAGTTAGAGTTTCAGCTAGGAAGTCAAAAAAGCCAAGAGTACAAATTGAGGGAAAAGAGAATTCCATGTATAGGTATATAGCCAGGGAAAATGTGAGGAGAGACAATAAGAAGTGTAAGAAGACTTAAAAGATAGTATAAGGTCCAGGTTTTGAATGTTATAAAAATCAAGAAGGACTTTACATTTGATTCTAGAGCTCACAGAGAGTGATTGGAATTTATTGAGTAGAGGGGAAGGAGTCAAACTTGTACTTTGGGAAGAAGTTGACAGCTGAGTGGAATTTAGCCTGAACTGGGGAGAGACAGAAAGAAGAATTAGCAGATTATTGGGGTAGGCCAGGTATGAGGTGATAAGGGTGCATCTACCTCTACTTATCAAAAAAAAAATTTCCAGGTTCCAGCACATGACTTAAAATGTATAATTGAAATCAAATTGCTTCCCTTCTCAAGTCAGGTAGAGAGGTAAGAGAAAGATAGAGAATTTGGAACTCATTAAAAAAATTGTTAAAAAATATTTTACATGTAATTAGGAAATATTTAGCAAAATGTTTAGCAAAACAAATATTCAGCAAAACACACTGCCTTCTGAGGAAACACATTCCAATTCACACAGTCCTCAAGTTTTCCATAACTAGAGAAAAACCATCCATGCTTCTTTGAGATTTTGATGTACCCAATCTGCATACATGTACTTCTTACAATGATACAAATTACAATGCATCTCCCCTTCTCATACTGTGCTGTTGTCTCTATCTTCCAGTAAGTTCTTCATATAGAACCCACCTAGCAAACATGAAACCTTGTCGTAGACCTATGCAAATTTTGCATAAAATGAAACATGTAGACTATCTGTTGGCTAATTCAGGTGCTTGTTTAATGATTGTCCACTTCCTTTTCAGAGCATCAATTTCTTTGATGACACTGTTTCTGCCACTTCTACTCAGTCCTTCACCAGTAATATGTTGCAGCCTACTGAAATCCCATCACTTGACTGCCCTTAAGTAATCTGAGACTCTTCAGAGATAATAATATTCCATGACTCACATACAGGAAGCATAAGCAAAAGAATATTGTTGTTCCAAAGATGGGTATTATTTTAGGGCAAAGCTTGGTGCTTTTTCAAAGCACATATCCAAAAAGCAATCCAGCCTGCTTCCCTCCTCCTATTCAATTTTGACTCCAAACATATTTTTATGAAAAGAAAGAACATTTGAAAAGCAATCTTTCAATTATTAATAAAAATTCTAAGTATGACAAATTTAAATCAAAATCTCTAAATTTGATTTTTTTATTATTGCTAGAATTGAAATTTTAAATTTGCATTCCTCATAGGTAAGCTTAAATAAAAAGGGCACATTTTTTTCTCTTCTTTGTCTTTTGGAATGGTTTTGTTATTATTGTTGTTTTAGGCATGCACAACTTTTTGTGATCCCATTTTGGAGTTTTCTGGCAGAGATACTGAAATGGTTCAGTATTTTCTTCTTCACTTCATTTTACAGATAAGGAAACTGAGGCAAACAGGATGACTTGCTCAGGGTCACACAGGAAGTATTTAAAGCTAGATTTAAAGTTGTAAAGAATTCAAATAAAATTAAGATTATTAATAGGAAGGAAGGAACAAAGGAAGGAAGTCAGGCAAGCAGAAAAGAAGGAGACTTTCTTCTCCTCTGAGTGGACTTGTGCAAATTTTGCTCACTATATCTCCTATACCCTTATGACCTTATGCCATAGCTTCTAAGCCCTCATTATAAAAGTGAATCACAAGTGCAGCTCATGGGAGAGAGATATAGTTTAAGATATCACAGAGAGCCTGATGTACTCTTTCACTTTCCATTTCTTATCCTCAACAAAACACAAGTATCAGCAATGCTTTGGGATTTAAAAAGTCCCCAAGGACTTGATGTATTTCTGGTGAACATTGCATAGGTAATCATCAACTAGAATCCAAAATGGTTCTGGTTTTGGTAGCCTATTCTCCCTCAAAGATTCTGGTCTTTTCAGGAAAAGTGACAAGGTATAAGAACAATTGAAGAATTATTGTAAGTAATAAGGGGTTGGGAAAAAGAAATATCCATTAACTCTTTTTTTTCAGTAGCCTTTGAAAAGTAATGGGCATCTACGACACCTCCCTGCTACATTAAACATTTCAGCCCAACTTGCTAGCACCACAATACACAGGTAGAAGTAATAAGTAATAATGAGTCTTGGGCCATTGAACATTGTGAATTTTCCCAGTGTACCGCAATTATAGAAACATCTGTGCTAAATAAGTTTGTACTGAAAGCTAAGAGTGTTTAATAATCCTCACAATTTCTCATTATCAACTCTAATGGAAGGAAGAGAAAACTCCAAGAAAGTTTACCCCCTTTCAAAGAAAATTGCAGGAAATGTGAGTGTTTTTGGTGCCACATTTTCCCTGGACAATAAAAACACCAGAGACAACCTTCTTGGAAAAGAACATTAAACTGAATCTTTAATAACATGTAGTTCACATTTTACAAGGCAAATTATACCCCTCTCGACAGCCAGGCCATTTTGGCTACAGGGCATCCCCTGTTTCTTAACCTGACAACCATGCTGCTGCTGTCTCCCACGTATCACTTCACCCCATCTTTTTCTCTAAAGAAGAATAAGCCTAAAAATATACCAGTTTGTCCTCATGTTTGAGTTAACCAACCTGGTTCAGCAGGAGAAACCACATAAATAGGTTTTTTCCCATAACACCCATTCTACTGCTACTAGACTTCAAAACGAAATACAGCAGCAAATTAACAATACTATCTAAATCGCTATTGTGAATGTCACTCCTCTGGAGAAAAGGACGGCCCTCTATCTGAGTATTAGTTGTTGGTTAGATGCCTTTTTAAGCTGTATGAGAACTATATCTCAAATATTTCATTTCTTTGGATAACATTACTTGGGCACCACTAAGTGTCCATTCCAAGAGTAAGGTATTTATGAATGAATTTTTTTAAAGGTCTATATCAGTGCAGCTAAATGGTGCATTGGATAGAGCACCAGACCTAGAGTCAGGAAGATCTGAATTCAAATCCAGCTCACACACAATCTGTGTGACCCTGGGCAAGTCACTTAATTTTGTTTTCCTCAGTTTCCTCATTTGTAAAAAGCTGGAGAAGAAAATGGCAAACCACTCCAGTATCTTTGTGAAGAAAACCTCAAAAGGAGTCATGGAAAGTCAGAAACATGAAAATGACTAAAGAAAAATAACATTTGTTTATTCTAGTCCAAAAAACTGCTTAACACAAACTAAGGAGAAACAGTTGCACACATCTGTGCTAACCCAAACTACAATTGCTTGAAAAGCCTAAGCTTGAAGTGATGCCTTCAAGAGAAGAACTTGATTCTTTAGTCTTCCTTACCACATTGTCAAAATACCATCATAAAAAAAATTTAGTATAAGGCACTTTATCAGCATTGTTCCAGGGATCTGGGGATGTTACTTATTTTCTTCTTCATAGAGAAAAACTTAGTAACTTTGCTCAAAAAAGACCACTTACAGGCCATGAAGCTTTCTGGTATAATTTTAGTTCTGCAGGAATATACAAATTCATCAAAATGACTTTTACAAATTGAGGATATAATTTGCAAGGAAACATTATACTTACATAAGGAAATTATGTAAGGAACTGTGAAGTGGTGGGACAGTAACTAAATACCTTTGAGACTTAGATGGCTTTTTCCTCACTCCTGATTGAAGATAGAAGCCTGAGAAGATTGGGTTTGGGAAAATAATAGCTGGTTTAAGAAAACTATGTCTGAGAAAGGAATTTGTATTGCTGGGCCAGTGTTTAAAATGTAGGAATGATGGGCCTTTGTCAAGGATAGCATGCTTCTCAGGAGGACCCGTAAAATTAAATCTGCTCAGACATGTGTGAATCTGATCAATAGGACTATAAACTGAAAATGGAGAGGGAGGAAAAATGGTGTTCTCATCTATGTCATATCCTCCTCAGGGGACTGATGTGCTGGTGATTAAGGAATTCACTAAAGTTGAAAAACCCTTCCTAGAAAAAGAAGGTGTGTTCCAGAATGGAATTCAAGAATGAACATAAACCAAAATCTGAACAAAGTCAGGAACCAGAAGTATTTCAGAACCATAATAACCCAGAGTGGAGGTTTCAAGTCAAGGAGATTTACACAAGAAATTAGGAAGCAAACTATCAGAACTAACAGATACCTCTCTTTTCTAGAAGTAAATTGTCCCTAACTCTCATTGCCCTGATCATCTACCCATGCATGGACATCCTGCCACTAGGGGATATTCCAAAGTAGGCAGTACAGAAAATCATATTTACCATATGGATAGAAGAATATCACTGAGGAAGACCAGTGATTCTTAGGAGGTCATATTAACAAAGCCATTAATAAAGACCATGACCTAAACAGATATTCAAAGTATAGGGTATCAATAGGGTATCAACAAAGTGAAATAAAGATGTTAATACAAAGAAGCAAATTCAATCTCATAAATATTACCTCTAGAGGTGATGGAGATAATGAGTTCTTTTCCTTGGAGGTCTTTTGTAGGATAAGTTAGTGGCAATTTTTCAGTCACTGATTAGATTAGATAGCCATTGAAGTTCTTTCTAACTTTTCAATTTGATAACAAAACAAGAAGTAATAAATAACAAAAGGACTTTGGAATAGCTCCAATTGTTAAGGAATTTTTTTCTCACCTCAAGCCTAAACTTAATCTATTTTCAATTTCTATCCATTCTTGCTAAGTCTCTTGAAGTCTACCAGATAATGTCTAATCTCTGTTCCAGATGACAATTCTTCAAGAATTTGACTAAGGCTATCATGTCACCCCCAAATATTCCCTTTTCATATACATTCACATCCAATTCTCCTAGTCATTCGTGTGACATTTACTTGAGGCTTGTGTCCATTTTGTATGTCTTTGTGTGTGTGTGTGTGTGTGTGCGCCTGTTTCTTTGTGGTTTTTCCCCTAGAGATCTGTTAGCTAGCCATGCCTTGATCTTCAACTTTTTCAGAAAACAACTTTTTTAAACCAAGTGCAAAGATTCACATTTATCCCTATTAAACAGCATATTATTATACTCAGGTCCAGTTCTAGCTTATCCAAAATCTTTTAAAATTTCTAATTCTGCAATTCCATTTTTTATCATGCCAGTTTTGTAACCTACAAGCATGACATTAATTACTTTGCCCAAATTATGAATAAAACTGTGCAATAGCATAGGGCAAAAAAAACAGACATCCCTGGAGCACTTCTTTACAGAAAATCTTTCAAGATGACATTGAACTATTAAACCATTGGAAGAAAATTGCTGACCATTTATTTGAGTCTGAAAGGGTCTTTCCTTCCCAGATTCATGTATATAGATTTTTCTTGACTAGATCAAAGAGGAGATTCTTTGCCTCAGTTGCTACCCAGTCTTCATCACTGAATTGGTGCAACCTCGGTAAAACTGAGACCTCTTGAAAACTTTAGCCTAAAAAGGCTTAAGTTTCCCATTAGATCCAGAGCCATCTCCAACGGTCTGGATTTATATCTTCCCACTGCATCCAAATGGCTTTGGATGGGAAAGTGAGGCAGGTGACCTTGCACAGTGCTCCCTTCTTCGATCCAATTCACTTATATGTCATGGCATCATCTTCCTCATGTCATGGTCCTCTTTGAAAACAAAGGACAAACAATAACAACAACTACAACAACCATTCAACCAACTCCAAATCCAAAGAAAAATGGTAGCAACTAATTTCCATAGTAATATCTTTTCCTAAAAACCAAAAAAAAAAGTCATTTTTATCAAATAAAGGGTTAAAATTTGGAGGCTTTTGTCTAAGTTTTATGGGTTTCTACAATAATTCTCCAGTGAGTCAAAAAAAGATGATTTTTTTCCTGGGATAACTCAAAATTTGAAGGGATGGTTTTATTATTTTCTTCATATACATAGAGCAGGTTCAGTAGCTATCACTGCCTAATTCTAAAGAGGACAGAAATAAAAATAGAATGATTCTAGCTAGACAATAACTTTTAATTCTCTGAGTAAGAAGTTATCATAATTGTTTAGATTCTATTGCTTTTTATACTTACGGTGTTTCACATACACGTTTGATTCTTCCAAAAGTAGAAGGAAGTAATGTTTACATTCTTTTCTCCACTTACACATGAGGAAAATGTAGATTTAGAAAGGCTGATATTTTTCCAAGGTCACACAATCACTAAGTGGCAGACTTGGGACCCAGATTTCCCCACTAGAAACACAATGATCCTTTCATTATTTCTTTTCATTCATTTCTGAAGATATTGGTGGAGGTTTCTGGGAGAACTAGGTATTTCCATCTCTAGAATTCTTTAGCAATAAGTAATTCAGATATTCATATGCCTAAACACAAGGGATTGGACCTAATGACTGATCTATTCCCTATATGAGTCACTTTGAGTGTTTGTTTTAATGGCTAGCATTTGAATAGCAGTTTTAAGTTTGTGAAGCACTTTGCTTTCATAATTCAGTCAATCTTCACACTAGCCCTGTAAAGTGGGTACTATTATTGTCAACATTACAGGAAATCAAGGCATAGCAAAGTGACTTGTCCAGAGTTACACAGCTGGTGTCTGAAGTAGAATTTGAACTCTTGTCTTCTTAATTGTTAGATTCAGTATTCTATCTAACAGAAATAAGTGCTTTAAAATGCTCAGCATTTCAGTAATGTTGGGGTTACTATTTATCTTATATTAGTTTTTTTTTATTTCATATTGGTGATAAAGTCCATTTCATACATTATTGGCTTTTATCTCCACTGAAAGGAGTCGGCCTAAAGCTGGAATTTTCCATGGACCAACAGAGCATGTATGAAAATGAAATATGTAGGTCTTACAACTGTAATAAATAGTTTTTGAAAGAAAGAGGTCATTTCTTCTCTTGGTGAAGGCAGCTGGTACATGCAGAGTAAAAAAATACATTTGCATCAGAACTCTGCAAATATGACTGTCATAATTACAGTAATAATACCATAGAATGGTGCTAAGTTTGTTGCAGTGCTAAGATGTACATAAAATAAAATTTTAAATAGGGCAGTAGCTTCATACAGAGCTCTTATTCCTATGAAGATACTTCCAGAGAACACTGTCATTTTTTATTCTTTCTGTTATGAGGTCTGGTTACTCCATAGACTTTTTTCTCCTAATCTTATTTCCAATTTTGCCTTATTCTTAATTTGCCAAAGTAGTCAATAAATATTTTTTTCCTAAATGTATAGGTATCTCAATTAGTGCCTCAAGTCTATTCTCTTCTCTCTTTGATGGAAATGAAGGGATGAAATCCATTGGGCTAAATCGCATACTGCCAACACCTCATCTCTGGAGGATAAACCAATTCCAGAAAAACCAAAGAAGTGCAATTTAATAAATCTGGGGTTATCCCAAGAAATCTTGGTTCTGCCCTGTGATTCAGAGGGCCAAATATATATAAGAAACCTTATTTAGGCATTAAGACTAAATGCCACCAATTCTCACTATTTGACATCTTTATCTCTTCCCTGCTACTGCCCCATTCAGTAGGGTAAGAGAAAGAAAAACATGTGCCAGCAGCAATGTCACTCATAGTTCCATCAAAACACAGATTTCCATAAAAACCAAAGGAAAAGGGAACCGAAAGCAGAGGTCGTGCATATTCCTGCCAGGCCTACAACCTGATTCTCATTATTTTAGCTTCCTTATGCTAATTAAGCCTATCATGATTTATATTAGGGTATAGGAGGGTGCCTATTTTTGTGGCTGAATTAAATATTTGAAAATCAGGATTTAGGAAAAAAAACAGTAAAGGAAACATATTTATTTAGCCTAAAGAAGTTAAAGGTAAAGAGAAAAATTATTATCAAGTCCACGAAATATTATTAAAGAATGATGACTATTTCCATCGATAATGGACTGAAAAGAACTACTTAAACTGAAACATGAAGAGACTTAATTGAATCATAACTATAATGGTGAAAATAGGTACACAAACTCTACAGTTGGTTATACATCTGTATTATTTGAAGTTATAATTATAGAAAATACGGTCATTGATTCTAGCTGTGTAAATTGAAATAATGAAACCATTTCAGAAGATTCATTGTTCATGATAAATGGGACCATTTTTTACTGAGAGAGTCCATAGTCTCTCCTTTTATGGATCAGGGACAGACTGAGGCAAAAGGAGTTATGAATTAGGGGGTGTGTGTGTGTGTGTGTGTGTGTGTGTGTGTTTATATTCATAAAGAGTTTTAACTGCCACTGTTAATGGGCACCCTTTTGGTGCTCCTCCCAAATTCAAAGGTTTTTGCTGGCCCTTTGTTTGGGATGGGGATATTTGATACAGCACTCCACAAACACCTTATGTTAGTACCCCCTCCTGACCGTAGGATCGTAACTATTTGACCTGGAAGATACTTTCAAAATCAGGTGCTCCAACCCTCTTGTTTGACAAAAGAAGAAACATGTCCAAACACAAAAAGTAACTTATCCAAAATTACACAAGTAGTAGTCCTGCATTAAAATTTGAACTCACGGTCTAAGACCAAATTCTCCTTAGTAGAATATTAGCATCTCTTCCAAACTTTCCTATTCTCATATTCATTCTAGTGATGTCTCTTTCTCTCTTAGGTGGAATGATGGATTTTCCACTAATTAAAAAATAATAATCTGTGCTGGTATATCTAATTAATTAGTAAATGTTTAACTCTTTCCCAGGAAATACAATAACATAACCTGCTAGAAAGTACGTCTATTCTTTAAAGGATCCTTGAGGAATAAAGACTAGCTATGGGAATTTCAGGCATTATTGCAGATCTGGGAGGGAGATATTTATGAGGTTCTGTTCTCTTTCATCTCTGTGTCTCTGAAATTTAACAGTGCCTATGCAAAAAGAGGAGCTTAATGTGTATTTATCAAATTGAGTTGAATGCATGGGGCTTTCTATATCCCTCAAATCATACCATCTAGGCAAAATCCTTCTCTGTTTTGACAAAGATCTAAAGTTCTTCACACACAAGATAGGTTTTGTTGTATGCCATGGTTTAATAGTGTGTAACCTCTTTCCATTCCTTCAGCATTAGGAGATTATGATTTAGAACTCTTATCTATGAGACAAAAGCCTCTTTCTGGAAGACTACTAGTAGCTAGTGTGTCACTAAAATATTTCCTTTTGTTTATTTTGTATATATTGTGAATATGAGATAAAGCATTTTAGAATGAATGGCTCTCCAAGCCAAGGAAGACATAGAATTAATCCTGGCAATGACACATAGTGTATGTAGTTTTGACAAATGCCTTAAGAAATTCTCTAAATATAAAATTGGGCAGATATTGATCCTCATTGGGTAGAAGGTACTTCTTCAACAGGGGAGTCCCATTACCAGTGAAATCACAGTTAAATTCCCCCATCCCCCCCAAAAAGGAAAATATTTGTAATAGTTTCATATTTTTTCCTGTTGTCTTTTCTGATAGAAAACAAACTTCAAAAATTATTTGATTTTTATCTTTCTACCTCCAGAGCTTAGAGTAGTTCCTGGCATATAGCTGACACTAAATAACTGCTTCTTGGTTGACTGAAAGGGAGCAGGTCATTCTGTTGTTAAGTGAATGCTTGAATGAAAGTTTCATGGCCATTTTAGTAGATGCCATTTTTAGGTGTTTTTTTTTTTAATTTAGCATAGACATCAATTAAAAATGAACTAAAGAGAAATCCAAAGTCATATATGGTTTGCTCTCCCGGAGCATAATATTTCCTCCATCTGTGAATCTCCTATTGACATCAGAGGGAGTCACCCCGTGCAGAGTCGAGAGAGACATGCCAGGAAAGTGAAGCCCATTATGTGGTTGCAAGCTAATTTTGCTTAATCTTCTTGATCTCCATAAAGAGCAATATAAGACCCCCTAGGATTTAAACAAGAAGATAAAGATGAAGAGGGACCATTCTTGCCGTGCAAGTATAATACTTATTTATTAATGTCGTCCATCACAGAGTGTTTGTTTTCCTAACCAAAATCCAAAACTGTCTGCTTGAGAGCAGAGAAGGAAGCCCAGGCTTTGTGTCAAAGCAAAATAGAACATCTCCATTCCCACCCACTTAAATCTGGGAAATCAGACTAAATAATATATAGCTTGCATCTTAAGCTTAAATTGAAAAGGAAGCTAAATGAGGACATCAATCCATGGCACTAGCTCTATTCCAAGAGAAAAAATTAGCTAATTCATAAAACTTCATTTTCTCAATGCAAAATAATGCAAGTTGAGGGATCTTTTCCCTCCTTTATACAACCCATCCCATGGCAATATCAACATCACCTGTGGTTAGGGTTCTTCCCATTTCATTTCATTTGGATTATTCCTGATAATTCTAGATAAATGCACTCCTCCTGGGAGTAACCATAAATTTTGATCTTTCTGAGGAAGAAGCACAGATCCATGGCACAGGAGGATTATCTCTTGAAGTCACCCTTATTGATGAAAATGAAAAATTTTCCACCTTCAAGCTGCCTGAGAATGACTAGTGAGCAGCTGGAGTGTCAGAGAGAGAATCAGCAGGGCTGATGACTGTTAATGTACTTTGGTTATTTTTAAAATGTTCTCAAACGACAACTTTTCTTAGTGGATTTATTGGATCCAGAACTGAAAAAGACCTTATAAATTAGTTGTTGCAGATCCTGTATTATACAAAGGAGAAACCTGAGTTTCTTTCAAAATTAGAAAGATTTGAACCCATTTCCACTCTCTGCAGAGATAGTTAGGTGGCTAGATAGGTAGAAGACTGAGACTGGAGTCAAGAAGACTCATCTTCTGGAGTTCAGATCTTGCCTTAGATATTAGCTAGCTGTGTGATCCTACCTAAGCCATTTAACCTTGTTTGCCTTTGTTTCCTCATCTGTAAAATGAGTCACAGAAGGAAATAGAAAACCATTCCAATATCTTTGCCAAGTGAGGTCATGAAGAATTGGTCACAAATGAAAATGACTAAACAACCCCCACTGTCTTCAGATTGAGCACTCTTACCACCATACTATGAGTACTCTTTCCAACATGATATCCTTGAGTATCTGTCCTAGTCTATACATGTAGTGTTGTATTTAGTTATAATTTATTGACATAAATCAATGGCATTGGCAAGTGAGTTTATTTCCTTTATAAGGACATTTTCAGTCCCCAAGAATCATAAGAAACAAAATATTATAAAGCAGAATAAGCAGATGCCTGTATACTAAGGTCTTGGTCTTGCATCTGTTTAGTTATGCATGAAATTCTACAATTAGATATCCCTTTGGTATATTCTTACTTTCATTTAAAAAATGTATCATAATAAATATGGAAATACGTTTAGGAGAATTGCATATGTTTAACTTGCATTGGATTACTTGCTGTCTAGAATAGGGGAGTGGGAGGGAAAAGAATTTGGAACACAAGGTTTTGCAAGGGTGAAAGTTGAAAACTATTCTTGCATGTATTTTGAAAAATAAAAAAACAATTATAAAGTATCTTAAGAAATGGCAGCACATTATCATTTATATCTTCATATGAAAAAAAGGCAGCTAGATGGTTTAGTGGAGAGAGCACTAGGTCCAAAGTTAGGAAGACCTGAAGTAAAATATGGTCTCAGACACTTAGCTATGTAGCTCTAGGCAAGTCATCTAACTTCTGTTTGCCTCAGTTTCCTCAACTGTAAAATAGGGATAATAATATTACCTACCTCCCAGAATTATCTTGAGAATAGAATTAGGTAATAATTGGAAAATTCCAACTATATACCAAGTATTACATACATATTATCTATTATTATTGTGAATGAGTTTCTTGTCTCACCTAATCCAACAAGCATAGATTAAGTTCTTTTGAGGGGTGTATTAATTCACTGTGTGAGGCATTTGGGAAACAAATAAGAAAAAATAATCTTTGAATTTAAGTAGTTTAAAAAATAGGGGGTAGTGTTATATCACCAATTAATCAATATTTATTACTCATCTACTATGTGCCAGACATTGAACTAAGAACTAGAGATACCAAAAAAAATAAATAAATAAATAAATAAAGAATAACAGAGAGAAGCCATTGGAACCAAGAAGGACTAGGAATAGATTCTTGTAGAAGGTGGCATTTTAAGTGAATTTCAAAAAAGTCAAGAATGCCTGAAGGAGTATTCCAGCCTTGGGGGCCAGTCAGTGAGAATGTTCAGAGCTGAGACATGGAGTGTCTTGTTCCTGGAAAAGTCATTTGGATTTATTTAGATTTAAGTGATATTGGATTTAAGAAGTTAAATTGGGTGCAGAGAGTCACGTTTTCACTCTGCCATCTTGGCTCCGCCCCGTAGGAAGCGAACTCTCTGCATCCTCCTCCGATCTTCCCTCAAACCAACAATAAAATAAACCTCTGAACTAATCTTCAAGTCAACAAATCCAGAAATATTTGGACAGTGCTTTCTGAAGAACTTCATATCAGGTTTGCTTAACTCGGACAGAGGGATAAACTGTGGACTCGGTTCAGGCCGGAAGTGAGGGTGGGACTCAGGTCATCATAACAGAAACTCTAAACTCCAAACACCTGGAGTTTATTTGAGGCACTCGGGACACTCTGCCCTGATAGTGGGCAGGTGTTCTGGCAGACTTGCCTTGTTTAAGGAGTAATTCGGACTTAGTCCTAGCCCCCACCGGCCCAGCACCTTAAATTAATTCGCCGAATTGCCCCAGGGCAAAGAACTTCAGCCGCCATTTTTTTCCAAGCCTTAAAGAGCCATCCATGCTATCTTAAAAAAATGAAGAAGCAAAAGAGAGCTGTCACCATAGACAGCTTTTATCAAGGGAAAGAAGGGATGACCCCAGATCCTGAGGTTCCTTTAGACAAAACTGCAGAGGAAGTTATTAAGGACCATCACTGGTCCCCTTTTCAAAAGGCCTTTCTGGAAGATTGCATAAAGAACCACATAAGAGAGCTGGAGGATAAATGGGAAAATAAATTGAAATCAGTGCAAGAAGGATACAATATCTTGCAAGAATGATGTGATGCCCTGCAAAAGAGATATGAAAAAGACACCAATTTATTGGAAAATAAAATTAGTGAAGTGGAAAAAGAGTGCAATGAACAAATTGGC